>CABFWB010001926.1:0-103828 GCA_902151455.1 Timema bartmani | reverse complement strand
CCCCCGCGATGACATAGCTCAGAAATGAGAACGTATTAGAAATCAAAATCCATGAAATTTTGAGGAAGAAAGGTGGTGGGAGGACATAAATAAAAGGAAAGGCTCATGTTCCAGACAGACCCTGCCAGTGTCAGGAAACTCTGCATGATGATAATCTCAATCTTAAGAGATAACTAAGAATATTTTTTTAGCACTTTTTGGTCATGAATATTTATGTATATACAGGTCATGAAGAAGTAATGAAATATGGTTTATATAATTCGGTACACACCGTATCTTGCTTTATCATAGTGGTTAATTTAAACCCTGTAACTTATTATTTTAATTACTAATTGTAATCATGTATAAAAGCTACTCATTAGGTTATATAATTATAAACTATTCATAATATATTTTATAATATGCACAGTGAAAAAAATATGTTTTTTATAAAACTAAGGATTGCAAAAGTAACCACGAATAACATGAATGTTTTGAAAGGATGTGAACAACCTGCTATCAATATTTTGTCTCGACTGTCACGAGTTGTTGATCAGGACGGTCAACAGTCGTTGTTGATTGGGGGTAGCGTGGACTCTAAACCGAGTGCCATGTCTGAAAATCAATCGGCTATCAGTGTATTTTTTTTAGTGCCATTAGTTTATCAGGAATGTCACGAGATGAAGAACAGGCTCGCTAAGAGTTGTTGATGATCGAGGTAGTGTAAACTCTATTCAGAGTGACATGTCTGAAAAACAGTTGGACTCAGGGTATTCAGCCAAACTATATTTTTAAATTCCATGACTTTTTCAGGTTTTCCAAAGCCGATATACTTTTTTCTAGACTACTCAGTATGTATCAATATTAAGTATAATTTATTGGAGGTATTTAACATGCACTTTCTGAACCCACTGATTATATCAGCACAAGATAATTTCTATGAGCGAGAACAAAAATGCCTACCGATTTGGCCTGGAAAGGTATTTTCACATATCTTCCTGGATTATTTTACATGCCACAAAGGACATGGTAATGATGACTTTACTTTCCCTCCGAAAGAAAGTTGTGCTACGTATTTTTATAGATCAAGAAAACTCCGTCGATCCCGGCTGGGTTTGAATCCCCGAACATCGGGTCCTGAGGCAAGCACTTTACTCCAAGTCCACCGAGGTCGACATTAAGTATATTACTTACACTATTTTATTAATATCACAGTTTAATATAACTTTTTTTATAGATACATACACATTCTGATATTGTTCAACTCAATGAAAGGTTTAAACGTCTCAAATGTTCAGGTGACGGACGAAAAAATTAAAATTTAGCTGAAATAAATACATCTGAGTGGATCTGGACCTGGAAAAACAGTCAACATTTAGGTATATACCTAAATTTTGACTGTCAGAAGTGACAGCTGCTAAACACATCTTTTGCAGATCATATAGTTCGGCGTAGGGATAAATAATTTGGTCTGGTAACTTTTCAGAGCTGTCAGTCAGCACCAAAGAGGCAATGGGGCTACTGTAGCAAGGCATGGCTTAGGACAACTATGGTGGAAAGCAAACTAGTTGGCTTGGCTCTTCTGCATGTCCACGATTATATCATTTTAGATACACAAGTTATTGAGTGGTTTGCCAAAATCAGCAAACACAGAACGGTCATGTAAATAACAACTTGTAGCATACATTTAAGACATGACCTATTATAAAAATGTTATTATAAATTACGATTTGTTTCATTTATATTTCTACTTATTTTTATATTATTTTCAAGAGCCCCTTTTGGGGATTGAATTTTAAATAAAGTTCCGGAAGATAACCCCTCACATCCCCTAGACTTGGGGTTATTCCATATTACTATCCCAGGCCTCCTGGTAAGAGTTTCCCTCCAAAATTGCTCCCTGGATCCACCCCTGGTTCCTTCGACCTTTAATATAATCAAATTCTTGTGCATTTGCATAACCAAGACTCAACTTTGGCAAAATACAGGTGATAAACAGGTAAAAGGTAGAAATACTACAAGAAAATCACATGTTGACCTTGAGAATTGATATTAGTCTGCTTAGCACGATAAGATGTATCAAAGGATATACACGGTGTGTATTAACTGAAATATTTTTTGTTGTTGACAAAATGTACAAATTTAAGAAATTTGATAAAATTTCCTGTTTTTCCAGGTTTTCCAGGTTTTGACCGTCAGTTTATCTGGAATCGAACCCCGATCACCCCATCTTCGGCAATCTAGTCCAAAATGAGAGTAGTACGTTAGATCACGCGACCACCGAAGCGGGTTATTTTTACTGTTGATTTCGATAAGTAAAATGCAAATTAGATTGAGGTAGAATTTTATATAGTTACCAGCGAATTCGAAAAGCATGTTTTCTTTGTGTTTTTCCTAGTAGATTTAATTAATTAAAAATAGATGAGGAAAGTGATAAACAGAAGGTAAATATTTACTATTAACATTTTGACCAAATTAAATTTACTAACTTCAAAAAACCTTACCTTAGCAAAAAATAATCATCACTTTTCAAACAAAATACTGTTATGTGCAAACGAGTTCGGCCATTTAAACTGATTTTAAAGTACTCTACACAACTTAATGTAAAATCTATTAGAGTTTTTATTAGACTCTCAGAATGAATGACGAAGAGGTGGTATTATTAGTTTAAAGAATATTCCAATCTATATAATTATCTCATCCCAAGTGCCACTATAGTTTGGTGAATGTTCCACGCGGCGGTTCTGCGCGGCGCGTTAGATGGGCGGACCTCCGGTGGAAAGCGCACAGAATGTTCCACACAGCGGTTCCACACGGCGCGTTAGATGGGTGGTCCTCCGGTGGAAAGCGCACAGAATGTTCCACACGGCGGTTCCACGCGGCGCGTTAGATGGGCGAACCTCCGGTGGAAAGCGCACAGAATGTTCCACACGGCGGTTCCACGCGGCGCGTTAGATGGGCGGTCCTCCGGTGGAAAGCGCACAGAATGTTCCACACGGCGGTTCCACGCGGCGCGTTAGATGGGCGGACCTCCAGTGGAAAGCGCACAGAATGCTCCACACGGCGGTTCCGCACGGCGCGTTAGATGGGCGAACCTCCGGTGGAAAGCGCACAGAATGTTCCACACGGCGGTTCCACACGGCGCATTAAATGGGCGAACCTCCAGTGGAAAACGCACAGAATGTTCCACACAGCGCGTTTAATGGGCGAACCTCCAGTGGAAAGCGGACAGAATGTTCCACACGGTGGTTCCACACGGCGCGTTAAATGGGCGGACCTCCAGTGGAAAGCGCACAGAATGTTCCACACGGCGGTTCCACACGGCGCGTTAGATGGGCGGACCTCCAGTGGAAAGCGCACAGAATGTTCCACACGGCGCATTAAATGGGCGGACCTCCAGTGGAAAGCGCACAGTATGTTCCACACGGCGGTTCCACACGGCGCATTAAATGGGCGAACCTCCAGTGGAAAGCGCACAGAATTGTTCCACACGGCGCGTTTAATGGGCGGACCTCCAGTGGAAAGCGCACAGAATGTTCCACACGGCGGTTCCGCACGGCGCGTTAAATGGGCGGACCTCCGGTGGAAAGCGCACAGAATGTTCCACATGGTGGTTCCGCGCGGCGCTTTAGATGGGCGGACCTCTGGTGGAAAGCGCACATAATGTTCCACACGGCGATTCCGCGTGGTGCGCCTTAGTGGGCGACTAGCTTTAGACCATTCGACCACCGAAGCGGGTTCTTTAGATAAGTTACTATATCTTCTTTCACGTATTCATACGTCAAGTCATGTGATCTGCAGCCGTCATTTTTGATACATATTATTAAATAGCAAAAGTACCCACCCTTGCCCGGAGTAACACTTTTTTTTTTTTGCTCCAGACATAAAATAAATCTCTTCATTTTATTTCTTCCGGCCTAGTTCTTAATCAATTTAAAAAATCTAATCGAAAACTTAAAATTTCAGCTTTAAAGTGCACGTGTTTGTCCATAGAGGCCCTTTGAGTGCGGTATTTGTCGCGTAATGCTTCATGATAAACAAACACTCTCCTCATTTTATTAATTGAGATACCTATAAATTAACACTAATAATATTGTAAAATGTTATCAATTTCGGCTGCAAACTTTAATTTCCTTCAGGGCCCTTCAATTGAAAATGGTACTGGCAAGTGGCGCCGTTAAAAGGGTGTACCGCTGTTTGTCGAGCGCCTTGTAGTGTTTTGCTCATATTCCAGTCTGTTAGTGTCAGTCCTCATTGTGTGGTAGTAGGCCAGACCCTCCTGAAGAGGAAGTCAACTATTGAAAGCCGTGATAATGGAGCAGTATAACACCCTCCCCCTCCTCCCCTCCATTTAACAAATGGTTCAGTGGGCTCATTCACACGTCGGGCCGCGACTATCTAATGCACATAAAACCTGACTGGCGCGGTGGGAGAAAGTTATCCTAGGGTGGGTGAGTGTGCAGCTATATACCATCCCCTAGATATAGTTATAAAAGACACAGGGTTTGATAACGGAATGGGCGGTTTTTTTTTTTGCACCACGTTTAACTATTTGTTCGGGTTGAACGCGTCTGTACTAATTACACTAAAGTGTTAGGGGTAAGGAAGGCTGAATTTAGACTAAGAAATGACCCGCTTCGGTGGCCGCATGGTCTAAGGCATTACTCTTACAATAGACTACACTGTATATGACAGGAAAATCAGGGTTCGAATCCCACTCGGGTGAAATGAGAGTGGGTTTCCCCTAAGTGATTTCAAACTATTATTTCACACAAATGCGGGTCACCAGAAAATCAAATAATAGGAATCTCGCATCGATGGGCACGCGGGCTATGACGTCAACCCTTGTCTGGTCATGTTTGATGATATAGCAGCTGTGATAGTAGCTCCTTCTCACGGTACTTATCAACTTGAACTGAATTAAATAAGTGTTGTGCTTCAGTGGCCGAATGGTCTAAGGTAATACTCTCATGTTGGACTGGCCTGCTGATGACGGGAAGACCAGGGTTCAAATCCTGGTCGGGTCTACTGAGTGTGTTATATAGGTTTCCCACGCTCCTTACACGCAAATACGAGTATAGCCTATTATCTCTAAAATGCTTACCTCATCATCCCTATCCCGTTATAGTAATTATCATATATGTGTATAACCTGAACAGGTAGTAAGACACGGTGATAAAAAAAATACGTTTTATGCATGTACCTTCAGTTTATAAGGGAATATGATAGGACTCGCAACGGTGGTCACACAGTTTAGGACATTGTAAACAATTTAGAATAAACCCTCTTCAATAGACCCAGCTGGGTCACCTTCAATCCAGTCTAACAGGAGAGTGACGCGTTAGACCATGCGGCCACCGATGCTGGTTTGGAAAGTGGTTGGTCCAAGCTCCCAAAAAGAAGCTACACATGATGTAAGTGTCTTTTGACCCTCCCGGGTGTTGACTACAAAGACACAAGATCTCCCTTCCCCCAGTGATGTCACCTATTTAACATGCACTAGCGCTTTCTCCCATGTCATGTCGGGGCTATGTTATATGTGACAAGGGATATGTTGATTACAGGATACACATCCCCTGAACTTCTTGTGGAGGCGAGCGAGCGAGCGGGCGGGCGAGCGGGCGAGACGATGCAGGCGTTACACTCCCCGTGTACAGATGCGAGACGGAAAATTTACCGTTTTTGAAAACTTGCTGGAAAATTTTAACTTTTGGAAAATGTTCCGTTTTTAAATTGGTAGGTATAGGAAAAAATTCCATTTTGAAAAAGGTGATGAAAAATGTCTCCTTAATTTTTGTAATGCATTTTTTGGGAAAATAACCGGTGAATTTCCCCTTATTTTTCAGGAAAATTTTCAATTTTCGAAAACCTTCGGGGAAATCTTCCGTTTGTAAAATGTACCGATAGATCCCCCCCCCCCCTTTTTTTTAGGGATTTTTTTGTTTTGAAAAATTCACACACAGAAATTTTTCCATTATTTTTGTCCGAGAAATTTTCTATTTTGAAAAATGTGCCGGAAAAGGTTTAATTATTTTTTTCCGGAAAAGTTACGGTTTTGTAACATTTTCTATTATTTCTCTTGAAAAATCAACACACTAGATATTTAAACAGAAAAAACGAAAAATAGACAGCCAAAATTTAATTTCTCCTAAGGACGTTAACACCAGAAATATGAACAAATGCGTTAAAATAAATCTTAGTCATGTATCGACTATAGTGCTTGGTGGTTGAATATGTCACTAACGTCTGGTCTGCTGTAGACCTGATATAGTATTGTAATATATCCCTTACCCTGGGATTCAATCATCTGAAAACTGTACCAAAAATGTTTCACCTTTAACTGCCATTATTCATTTTGCACAAGTATTTGCGAGCATATTTTGCCCTTCCTTCACCCATTTCGTTGTTAAGTGAAAAATTAAAATAGTAATAATAATAATTAAAAATTCACACACAGAAATTTTTCCATTATTTTTGTCCGAGAAATTTTCTATTTTGAAAAATGTGCCGGAAAAGGTTTAATTATTTTTTTCCGGAAAAGTTACGGTTTTGTAACATTTTCTATTATTTCTCTTGAAAAATCAACACACTAGATATTTAAACAGAAAAAACGAAAAATAGACAGCCAAAATTTAATTTCTCCTAAGGACGTTAACACCAGAAATATGAACAAATGCGTTAAAATAAATCTTAGTCATGTATCGACTATAGTGCTTGGTGGTTGAATATGTCACTAACGTCTGGTCTGCTGTAGACCTGATATAGTATTGTAATATATCCCTTACCCTGGGATTCAATCATCTGAAAACTGTACCAAAAATGTTTCACCTTTAACTGCCATTATTCATTTTGCACAAGTATTTGCGAGCATATTTTGCCCTTCCTTCACCCATTTCGTTGTTAAGTGAAAAATTAAAATAGTAATAATAATAATAATAATGATAATAATAATAACTCCGATACGTTTTCTGTTTCGAACGTAATCGTGTAGTAAATTTCCCGGTTAATCGGTAAAATGATGAGCTCTTCAAGTTAGGTCGACATCCATTTATTAGTTCAAACGTTCTAGTAGGGAGGCTAGACAAATTAGATTATAATTCAAACTTTAATAAAAATAATAGATATCATGAGCGTATTTAAATTGTTCTATACCAAATCACGTATTGATTGTAAGGATCAAACGCGCAGTTCAATATTTCATAGGAAGGAGCCTTATCTGAGAGCTATAAAAGCTACTAGATCTACTTTCACGTATTCATACGTCAATTCATGTGTTCTGAAGATGTCAATTTTTTTATACAAACTAACACTAATAATAATAGTAAAATATTATAAATTCGGGCCGCAAAAAGAGTTCATATTTTCTAGAAAAAAATCCCTTCTTATAAAAATTGGACTGTATCTGTATTTGGTGTAAGCATTTATACCTTCCCCCCCTTATTGACTTGTGTGAATTAGACGTTCTATGAACCTTGTCAAAATCTACACGTAAACAAACTAACATTTGGTTTATAAGTTCGTTAAGTATTCAAATGAATACATACATACAAACCTTGATTGTGTACCAAAAAATAAAGGATACGACGAACATTATATCAATTTATTAACGAGGTAATATCCTGTTTGAATGTTCAGCCATGTGTGCGCACCAAGTTCCCAACTTTCCATACGTAACGAGCGAGTGCCTTAACGGGCAACTGCGCTTCCAGGAACCAGTGGCAAACAAGTCTACCACATCGCTTCACAATTCCTGGAATAGATTAGATCTAATTAGAACTAATGGGGGAGGTGGCTAGGCTTTTGTCCTCTGTTGCTTCCGTTTAAGTAGATAAAGGCATTACAAAATTTTTTTAGCTACATTTAACAATAACACTTTTTTAAAAATTTAGCCTTCTTAAAAATGCACTAAAATGTATTCAAAAATGTTTTTTCGCCGTACAAACAAAAAAATATATAGTAATTAAACCTAGGTAAGTATTATTAATAAAATTTAACTATACAAAACCAATATAATATTTTATTAATTTGATTAAACTAAACTTAAAGTAACCTATATACAATTTTTTTTTAATTTGAAGTCGGTGCAACTAAGTACAATCCGCTACGAGATGGCACCGCAGTGGTTTATTTTAATTAGTAGACATATTAAGTTAATTGTTCATTACTATTACGATTGTTTTGTGTCCTGGATTGTTGTTGCGCCGACTTGGACGAACCAAGAGAGCCGGTAGGACCCCACGATACCGTTAAGCTGGGGACCTAAAATAAACACAGTCCTCTAAGGAAAGTCTAGGAACAAGTGTTTTCTCACGTCTCGTCTCTATGTAGTGGTCATTTCTAAAGACAGTCCGCAGTACTAAATAAATAACGCGATGAAGCAAGCGTCCTCTTGATATTAGAGGGTCGGGTCGGGTCTTAAAGGGGCTGCCTAGGTACAGTCTGGTTTTCATAGGATGTCCGTTTTTTTTTTGAAAACTGGAAACTTATGTTGCTACACTGGCGTAAATAAAAATATTACAAGTGTACCGTAATTTCCCACAACTATAGTACAGGGTCACAACAATAGTCCATAAAGATATTTATTTTTAAAGTAGTGTTAATTATCGCCAGCAGGCTTGACACTAGATGGGCAGAACCTTAAGACATGACTGCCATCTACCAGTCAAGAGATGTACTGCTTGAATTCAAACTCTAGGCTGTAATAATTGTTCGAAAACTTGCATTTTATGAAATAAACTCTTCCAACTTTCTTCTTGATTAGATACCAGGTATAGATTTTAACAAATTATTTTACTGTACACTAATTCCTATACATGTGAGATGTTTGTTGAGAAGTTATTACTTAACCTGTATTTTATGTGTATTTATACATCTACAAAAAACATAAATTTGAAACTTGGAATCTATGGTCCAACGTTTTATGTGGGCCATAGTTGTTTGTGTGTGTTTGAAAAGAAAGATTATGTTTTGTTTAACCAATAATGTGAGTATTTACTGTATTTTAAGGTTATTGGTTACCATGATGCTTGGAGGAAGAAACGGAAAATTGGAGGGCGCCCTTACAAACCATATTCAGAGCTTGTCATGCAACTATGTTGGAAAAAAAACCTGACACAACGTAAAGCAGCTGAGAAATACAATATACCTCGCATTTCAATTATTTAAAAAATGAAGGCAGTCAAGGATAAAAATAATGCATTACCTGGCCGTGCTTGTGCTTTTACTCCTGAAGAAGAGGAATCATTTGTAGAGCACGCATTACAAATGTGCAATTTTTGTTTTTTTATCACAGGTTTTGATTTACTTTGTATTGTAAAAATGTACTTGCATGGTTGCGGTCGTACAGAAGAAAGGTTTTCAAATAACTTTCCAGTCAAGCGCTGGTCAGAATCATTTTGTTCAGCGCCACCACAAGGTTTTAACTCAAAGGTTTGCCAGCAATATTAAAAGAAACAGGGCTGCAGGGAATGATAAAATGATCAACTCGTATTTTGACAATCTTACCAAATAACTTGAAAACATTGAACCACAAAATATCTACAATTATGATGAAACAAGCTTAGTTGACGACACGGGGGAAAAAGTGTTCTCTCAAAAAGGGATTGCAAGTACCCTGAAGTTATATATAATTCTTCCAAGGCCGTGGTTTCAATTATGATGTGTGGAAATGCTGTAGGGGGAAATGTGTCCTCTCTACGTAAACTACAAGGTGGAGAAAATGTGGAACATGTGGATAGAAGGTAGTTCCAGAGAAGCAAAGTATAACCGCTCAAAAAGTGGCTGGTTTGATGGCAACATTTTCGAAGATTGGTTTTTCACCATACTCCTGCCACGCCTCAAGAAAATAGATGGTAAAAAAAGTTATCATCGGAGATAATCTGAGTTCCCACAATAGTAAGAAAGTTCTTTAAGTATGTGAAGCTAACAATGTTGCATCTATAGCACTTCCTTCCAATTCTACACGTTTAAACCAACCTTAGGATATATCGTACTTCCGACCTGTGAAGATCTTCTGGAGGCAAATACTTGACGAGTGGAAAGCAACATCATTAAGAAGAAGAAACACTACCATTCCCAAAGATGTATTTCCATCCTTACTGAAGAAGCTGATCATCAAATTAGAAGAAAATGGCTCATCCAACATAATATCAGGCTTTCGGAAAGCTGGAATTTTTCCTTGTAATAGGCAAAAAAAATCCTAGAAAGATTGCCAAATGTGACGCATCAAGAAGATTCGAAAGTAGTGAGATCTTCATTCATTGACCATCCTAAAATTAATTAGGTCAACAGAAACTGTCACTGCTACTAAAAGAAGGCGAAGGGTTAATATAGAACCAGGAAGAAGTTCAGCATCGACAGACATTGATGTTCATAGTAATAATAATAATAATAATAATAATAATAATAATAATAATAATAATAACCCACTCACTACAAATTGAATTTCTATCGAGGATATTCAGGATGCTAGTCCTTCGGGATTGAGCAAGAAAAATAAGGTATTACTGGCTTTTTTAAACACTACCCTAATAAATGTTTATGTTTTAAGAAGTATAATTTATTTGGTAGTTAATATATATTTATCTATTGCAGATATTGAAGAAAAATGAGAGCAGTAATGATGAAGAAATATCCTTACAATCGGATACCACCCCAAACTTAGATCTATCTCACATTGAAGATGAATTAAATATTAACTTAAATAAATCTGAAACGTATGCTCCCGAATTAAATGACCATGTGGTGGTGAATTATGCAGACGATTATTGGCCTGGTGTTGTAAATAGAATTTGTAAAAATTGTGTCATTGTAAGTTGTATGGCGTGAAGTGGTAATTTTTGGAAATGGGCAACTAAGGAAGACACAATTAAATATACATTATCTGAGATAATTTGTAAAATAGAACCCCCTACTAAAGTGTCATCTAAAAGGGATTTATATAATATACCTGAATTGAAATATCGTTGGGGTATCGTGGGAGAATAACTGCCAACGTGTACCAAGAGTATTTCTGTAAACCATGCTCTAATTTTTACATAAATATTGTAAGAATATATTGATTAATATTAACAAATGTCAAAACTAGAAATAAAACACTGCCAACTATGATCCTTAACACAAAATTATAGCTGGACCAATGTTGGGCACTTTCGCATACAACAATGTACCACATTTAATTATTTTATTAAAAATAAGTATTTAATTCATTCTATTCATTTTAATCATGTCCATTATAAATTAATTTCTAAACACTATTATGGTTGTCCAGTAAAATATACAACAAAATAGGACCAAATTTCTATAAGCTATGTTGTAAAATATGGTAAAAGTGGTACATAGTTGTGGGAAATGACGGTATTTATATTAATAGCCCATTAAATAGTAATGTAAAGATATAAAATAATCTATAAGGAAGTATTATTGGGGAATTTTGATAATTTTTTTAGATGAACCATATATATAAATCAAATAAAAAAATACTCCAATGCCAAATTTTAGTGACTTTCAACCTAAGTTGGTGGTCGGAAGAGGGCTTCCTTTAAAAATCATAGTATAGCTGAGCAATTGCCAATCATATGTTGCGCTTAGGTTAAATATTGATAAAACCTTCAACAGTACAATAGTTTGGTGTCTACTGGAATGAACACAAAACTATTTCTTATGATCCTGCATATAATTATAGACTTGTAAACGTTGTTTATTCTGAAGAGTCTAAAAATCCACATATTTTGGTTGATCGTTCAATATCTAAACTGTAAACGAAAGGTAACTGGTATAGGAGCGTAGAATGAATCTTTGTGAAGAGAATGATGCAGGGATGTCACCAAGCAAATTGTATTGGCATTTGTATTTTTCTCCTCACCTGTTTGTTCTCCTACTGATGGACAGCTCCACCCACTAACGTTACAAACACACTTGTTTTCAGGGCGTTTATCAATTGGTTTTTGACTATTCAACCACCTGAACCAGTCTGTCACAATAATTATCTAACTTCTCTTCAATAAAAATGTTATTAATAAAAAATATTTCCCCAATACTCTTTCCGGAAGTTTAGAAACAACTGCAATGCCAACCTTTAATCGTAAATATCTTGAGTGGAATTTTATCTTCTCCCATTTCTAATTCTTCGTTCCAGGGGTCTTAGTCATAGATAAGAAAGAAAATTGAGTTACACGCTTTGGGTGCATTAGGGGGTGAACTGAGGTCTATCAATGAGGAGGTGTCTGGCTCGTCACTTTACGGTGATTGGTGGTAATTGAGTGACGTCAAGTGAAGCGCTGAGTGACAGTGTGTGTGATGGCCCTCTTCAAGTCTTCATTAGTGATACATACAGCGGAACACACTTCCACCTTCATTGTGTTAGAAAGAGGGGGTCCAACCCCCCTCTTTGTTCCCTTTATTAACTTTACTTAAGGCGCTAGAACAGTCGGGCAAAACTTCCTAAACGCCCAGAAACCAAGTGGGTTTATAACGTTCCTGGATGGAGCTGTCTGGCAGTAGAACAAACAGGAGAGATAGAAAATACAAATTACAATATAATTTGTGTTGTGAATCCCACGATTAAATGACAGAATTCTAATCACAAAGATCCATTCTACGCTCCCATACCAGTTACTTTTCGTTTCCCGGGAATTTGGGTCTCAATGATCAACCGAAGCATGTGAATTTTTGTACTTTTCAGAAGTTGAAAATTTCAACTTTTCAACTTTGTTTACAAGTCTATATTATGTATAGAGCCATAGAATATAGATGTGTGTTCTTTCCAGTTCACCAAACTCGTGTACTGTTGAAGGTTTTGTCAATATATAACCTAAGCGCAACACCTGATTGGTGATATATCGGCAACCTACAGCAGCTCCATGGCTTCTTTGGTGCTGACTGACAGCTCACAGCTGACAGCTGACGGCTTTGAAAAGTTACCAGACCAAACTATGTATCCCTACGCCGAACCAAATGATCTGTAAAAACATATGTTTAGCAGCTGTTACTTCTGACAGTCAAAATTTAGGTATATACAGCCGTGAGCTGTCAGTCAGCACCAAAGAAACCATGGGGCTACTGTAGGCGACCCCACTATAAGTTTTGAGACCTGCGTTCGAAACTAAGCAATGACTACCATTATTTTTAGTTTTTGTGCAATCCTATCAGCTGCAACGCGAGCGAAATTCCATTTTCCTTTCAGATATACTGTTGTAGTTACTTTCATTCGTCTGACACCTTAGCTCAGTCAGTAGCGTGTTTGTCTACTGAGTTAAGGGTCCCAGGTTCGATTCCCGACATGGTTGAAAAAATGTATCATTGGTGAAATGTGGGTTTACCCTTTTACAGTGATGAATTAACGGCGGGGGACAGGATGTTGTGTCTGTCCTAGTCTTAAGTTAGTTTGTAAGGCATATGAAGCTACGACAGGCCTAGAAAGCTGGTAGTGGAAAATACGTGGCTTGAATAAAAAACTGACCTAGACCATAGGCTGGAAACAGTCATGGATGTAAAAAGTTTCTTTCAGTTATTAGTTATTACTATCCTATAAAATTTGGTTTTAAGAGTTTATAACTATGTTGAGAAAATCAGAAGGGAAGACACGATCACGAGAGAGAACTCAGAACGTCTAGTTATTATAAAACACGTGTTGGAATCACCCTGCGTTTCTCCCCATGTATGTCAACCACATATTATATTTCAATGACAGTTATAAATTTTGAACTTATACTGGGATGGAAACCCAGAATTTTAATATATACATATATACCTATGTACGTGTCGTCACGCTTTCGTCATAATTGATAAGTTATTACTATAATAAGTATTTAACGTCCACGTTTTGAACCGAATGATTAGATCAGTACACGACCTTTAATGATCTATAACATACACAACACCCACTCCAGACGTTAATTTATCACTGTGAAATGGAAAACCCACATTTCACTAATGATAATTTTTTCGGCCATGCTGGGAATCGAACCCGGGACCCTTATCTCAGCAGATATAAACTTTACTGACTGAGTTAAGGTGTCGGACTAAGTGATAAGTAGACTCTTCTCTTGTCCAACTTCAACCCGTGACCTATAATTCACTAGAAAGACACGTCACATAATGAGCTAAAGGAACCGAGTTCGAATCCTAACACCCCAGAAAGATATGTCCATATTGAAAGTGAAGGTTTCCCCTTTAACAGTGATGACTCTACAGCCGTAAAGACGGGCTGTTGTGTAAGTTAGTGTGTAAGTTGTGTGATGATATAAGTTGTCTCAATGAATACACATTTAAATTTCCTTATGAATATACAGGCGTGATCTCAAAATAATATTTAAATGTTTGTTATAAACACTCGTAATAAAAGAAGCAACATGTAAAGTTTCTCTTAAATATTAAAGTAGCGTACAAAGTCCGGTTTAGATCAGCCATAAAATGAAATTAAAACATTTAAATATAAATCATATAATAAACCATGATAAAGAGGAATACATTCTATTTTTTTTTTTTATATATTTTATAACCAAGGTTATGTGAAACGAACCTTGCAATTTTCCTAGAACCATTAGCAAGGAATATTGTATGGACTTTGAAATTAATTATTTTGTTTTATCTTTCAGAATGAGTTCAAAAGAGCTGTATTCATTATGTGAAACGAACCTTGCAATTTTCCTAGAACCATTAGCAAGGAATAGTGTATGGACTTTGAAATTAATTATTTTGTTTTATCTCTCAGAATGAGTTCAAAAGAGCTGTATTCATGGTCATAAAGCTATCAACAGGGGCCACCAACACCGTTTATAATTAAATACACATTATTGGTTAAATAATTTTCAAAACTTAAAGTATACAATAACTTTAAAACCTAGTTAAAAAATATATATTTTGAGAGACCATTTCGAAAAATACATAATACATGGCTGATGCTCACGTGTAAGCGCTTGAATTCCATAAAGAATAACTCAAAAAAACTGAAACTTGGGATACGTATGAGAGCACTATAGTGCACACCTCAGGCTTTTTTTTTTAGATCTAATACAAAACAGATGTCTTAAACCAGTGTTAATAAATATTACTAAATACTATTGAAAGTACGATCCAATTTTCATAAGCCCTCCCTCTTACTTATTTGACAACTAGATAATTTATTAAATCTACTTTCACGTATGTATACGCCAAGTATTGTCATCTACAGGTGTCACTTTTGATAGATATTATCAATACCAATAAAATAATAATATAATCAAATTATATCAATGTTGACCGCGAAAAAATATGTTTGTATTTTCTAAAAGGTCCTTTCTATGAAAATTGGATTTTATTAGTATAATTTAAGTATAATCACATATAGAACACAGATTGGGGACTCTAATTTAGAGATTACTGCGAACAACATATCTTTGACAACGTTAATGAGTTTATTTATTTATTTATTTATTTAGGAACAATTTTAACTAGCGATAACGATATTAGAGTAGAAATTGGGAAAATAATAGAGCCGGGAAACGCTTGCTATTACTAGGTCAGTAAGTTGTTGACATCTCACCTGCTTTCAAGGAATGTAAACCCAGAATATACAAAACAATATTACCGGTTGTTCTCTACTGATGTGAAACGTGATCTCTTACCTTACATGACGAAAATAAATTTAGGGTGTTTGAAAACAAGGTTCTTAGGAAGATATTTGGTCCAAAAAGAATTCAGGCTACTGGAGAGTAGAGGAGGTTATATAATGATGAGTTACATACCCTGTACTCATCACAGAATATGGTTAGGATAGTCAAGTCTCGTAGATTACGATGGGCAGGACATTCAGCGCGAATGGGAGTATCTAGAACCTTGTTCAGGGTATTGATTGGTAAACCCAATGGGAAGAGACCACTGGGAAGACCTAGACGCAGATGGGAAGATAACAAGAGAATGGACCTGAAAGAGATAGGGTTTAATTAGGTGGATTGGATTTAACTAGTTTACTTTTCAGTTTATTTTAGCGCCGCGTCTTACTACCCGTTCGGGCTATACGCCTATCTACTAATTACACTATTGGTTAAGGGATTAGGAAAGATTAATTGAGAGGAAGTGCACCCACATTTGCGTGGAAAACCATTTGTGGAAAATCACCCTCAGTGCATCCAACCGGGATCGAACCCCGATCTCCCTATCTTCGGAAGTCTAGTACAACACGAGAGTAGCGCGTTTGACCACGCAGCCACCGTAACGGGTGATACAACTAGTTAAAGATAGAGATAGGTGGCATACTTTTGTAAGTGCGGCAATGAACTTTATAGCTCCGAATGCCATAGAGTAAGTTAGTACAATATATTATGTATAATTTAAGTTTGTCGGAGTAGCTGCTTCGGTGGCCGCCTATTTTAAGGCATCACTCGTGCAATAGACTATACTGTCGATGACGGGGAGATCGGTGTTCGAATCCCAGTCGGGTGTACTGAGGTTTTTATCCTAAATAGTTTTCCACTCTCCCTTCACGCAAACCATTGGCGTAATTATTTAGTGCATATGCGTATAACAGGTAGTAAGACGCGGTGATAAAAAAAAAGTTGTTTGAAGTCTCTAAAATGGATCTAGGGCTGTAGATCTGCAAATAAATCACAACATTTTTGAGCTTACACTGCTCTTTAATTCAAACCCTATGATTTGAAAAAGCAACAAAATTGATTGTGGCGCATTTTCACATTAGTACGAATCGTATTGTATTAAACTGTGAAGTGTAAACTATGAAAATACTTATAAACTATTGTAAATAGGTTTTTAAGAGGAGCTAAAGAACTAAAAAAAAAGAAGTTTGATGAGTAATCCCACATCTAACTGCATCAAGCAATATTGTGATGAGTCAGCGGGGAAAAAAAAAAATCTTTCAAATCATAACTGACTTGATTAGATTCTCTGCCTCTCGACGAAAATACTTAAAGAATTTTACCACCAGTGTGAATTAAGGGGGGAATCCGCCTCCCTCCGCCTTTTCCACCTTGAATTGCAAGTCAAATCCCCCTCCCACCTTTCGTAAGACTGCAACAAAGCATGTATCGAGGGGACAGGTGAGGTTAGGACGGGAGGGAAGAAGTTACCCCATCAATTTTCCCTGACGGGAAGTTAATAAATCCATGATTACGTCATCAAATCATATTATCACCTCGTGCCTATCTTCGCGCATGCGCTCTCGATGAGTCCGGACCAGTTTAAAATTCATCAGGGATTGATTGAGATGTTTCTTGATAGGTTTTTTTTTTTATTTCAAAAGTTTTTTTAGCACCGCGTCTTAAGCCCCGTTCAAGTTAAAGGCATATATTCTAATTACGCAAATGTGTTAAGGATGAGGAAGGTTGAATTTCGAGGGAACGTACCCACATTTGCGTGGAGGGAGATTAAGAAAATGTTTTAGGGGAAAAAACTCAGTACAACAGACCGGGATTCTAACCCAATCACTGTCATTGGTAGTACAGTCTAAAGATTGATTCACACGTTCGCTGAAAATTGATAGCAGAATCTTCTCGAGGGATGCAGCATTTAACAAGCTGGTAGACCCATAATGCCTTTTAACACAAACTTAAAACAGCTGATAGATAGACAGAACTTTAATATTATTGTAACAATGGATGTCTTTTAATTATTATTAGGCTGTGTGGGGAAGCAAATTTAAACGAGAACGACACACACTTTTCATTTAGCGCGTTATCTCCAGTCATTTCCCAAAAGTAGACACAGCTGTCTTCTTGTATATTTCTTTGTAGGGGCATGCGCACTGAGTGAGTCGGTTGATTTCGAAATATGATTGTTTCTTCCACGCCGATTTTGTGGAGAAGCGCGGACAGAGCCGAAATAGTTCCAACTGGTGCAGAGCGAGCAACGCAGTTCATGCCGATTCCTTGTGATTTGTATATAGCTCGTCACGTGATAATATTTCATTAAGTTATGATCTTGTTCTTTAGGCGAACGTGTGGAGCCACGGTAATTCGAGAGTGACGCGTTACAACATGTGACCAATCGATGTGGGTATTCTCTTATGGGTACGAAAGAAATTGGCTGTGTGTGTATGTATGGAGCATTAAATTAAATCTACTACTAATAAATGGTTATTGGAAAGAGGCTTGTGTTTTACAACAACCACGGGCTAAAGACTGCTTGGAAAATCACTACAGTAGACACATGGCTTCTTTGGTGCTGACTGACAGCTGACGGCTTTGAAAAAGCTACCAGACCAATTTATGTATCCCTACGCCGAATCATATGAACTGAAAAAAACATGTGTTTAGCAGCTGTCACTTCTGACAGTCAACATTTAGGTATATACCTAAATGTTGACTGTCATAAGTCAGCTGTGAACTGTCAGTCAGCACCAAAGAAGCCATGGGGCTACTGTAGAACCAAACCTCAATAGCACACGAGGATGTCGGTACAATAGGTGCAAGTTGTGTCGGCAGGTGGCGGGGTTGGAAAGGGGGGAGGGGCCGCGCGCAGTTCAGTCACTGGTAGCCTAGCTCGTTAGTCGGTTCAAACTGGGGCCATGGCTTGCCAACACCTGGACCTCAATCCTCCACGTCACACAGAGCCCTGTTTAGGTAGCTGAAATATCGCCAATCAGATGTTGAGCTCTAAGAACGAGTGAGACCTTGTGAGGCTATAATGTTTTGGTAGTGATTGTAGCATTGGGTGGCGAGAGGGGGGGGTTAAGTGCCAGTGACCAGCCAACACGGGTAACCTTGCTAGAGCTTATCATTCTGTAATTATCGCACCGGGAGGTTTAACTTTGATATGTCTCTGTCTCAGGGAGTTGGGCTTTAGTTCGCAAAAATACATAAGCTTTCATATTTTAAAATAGATTTATAAATGTGTATTTATACAAAAATATATTTGAATAACTAAGAACTGTAATTAGAATAGTTTAAGTGACGAATTCTTTAAGGTGCTTTATATGTAGTTGTAGATAAATACACCAGTTTTTCTTATCTGGTTTACTGGCAACGAAAATTATAGCACGGCTGAGTGTACTAAGGGGATGATGTTTATATTTATTACTAACAGTAGCTTAGTCCCAGGAACATCTGACATAAGCAAATAATGAACCACTCACTATAAGCATGGCCCTTGAAGAATCCAACATTATCATATGTTGGACCATTGTTAGCATGACCCCCGGAATATCCAACATTATCAGATTTTGGACCATTGTTAGCATGGCCCCTGGAACATCCAACATTATCAGATGTTGAACCATTGTTAGCATGACCCCTGGAACATCCAACATAATCAAATTCTGACCCAACGGTAGATTGGCCCTTGAAGAATCCAACATTATCAGATTTTGGACCATTGTTAGCATGGCCCCTGGATAATCCAACATTATCAGATTTTGGACCATTGTTAGCATGAACCCTGGAATATCCAACATTATCAGATTGTGGACCATTGTTAGCATGAACCCCGGAATATCCAACATTATCAGATTTTGGACCATTGTTAGCATGGCCCCTGGAACATCCAACATTATCAGATGTTGAACCATTGTTAGCATGACCCCCGGAACATCCAACATTATCAGATGTTGGACCATTGTTAGCATGACCCCCGGAACATCCAACATTATCAGATGTTGGACCATTGTTAGCATGACCCCCGGAACATCCAACATTATCAGATGTTGGACCATTGTTAGCATGACCCCCGGAACATCCAACATTATCAGATGTTGGACCATTGTTAGCATGGCCCCTGGAACAGCCAACATTATCAGATTTTGGACCATTGTTAGCATGACCCCTACTCTAACTCTAACAACTGTGGAGTTACTGTGTCTTTAATAAATAATACTAATAAACGATGATTACATACATTACAAATAAACGTTTGTTATCAGTTTATTACTCACTAGTAGCCAGTATAAGGCTGCCGGCAGCAGGCGAACCAAACTTGTATAATTAGTCTACGGACACGCTTGTGACCTGTTCGCGGTGATATAATGAATGGTTTCAAGCGAAAAGTCGCAAATAAGCTGCGTGTGGAAGCTCATTCGTGAGATTGAGGAATGTGAGACGTAATCACACCTTGTGTGTGTGTGTGTGTGTGTGTGCGCGCGCATCTGTGCGTTTTCATATTACATAATCCAAGTGTATTTTAGCTCTAGTTTTTATACTTTTTCGTGTGTTTTTATAAATATCATTTTGTTAAATTTAATTTTAATTGTATTGGTTAAGTGTAAGAAATGGCGGTAGCCTTAACTTCACTATTAAAGTCGATTATTATTATTATTATTATTGAACAGATTCTTAAGATGGCGACCACATTTGTGTTCGCGTCGCAACCTATCGCGAGGAAATTCCTCAATATTTTTTTAAAATTTTGAATTACTTAATTATTTTCTAACATTCTAAATGTGTTTTCTTTGCTTGGAGTGGTCTGCTTGAGGGAGTATTGAAATATTTTTACATCTTTGTGTATGCAGTATTTCTTCTTTCGTATTTCTAGTAGACTATATTAATGGGATGGACACCATATTTTCTAAATTTACGTTTCTTCTTCAGATATATATATATACTGGTATGGTTAACAACACATCATCACGCCCTAGTACCACGGTGACAACTGGTCATAGAACGCGGCGACCAGGTCGCAAGCGTGGTCGGGAGGGAAAAAACACCTTCCCCTCAACATGGTCGGAAGCGTGGTCGGGAGAGAAAAAACCCATTCCCCTCGACCTGGTCGCAAGTGTGGCCGGGAGAGAAAAAACACCTTCCCCTCAACATGGTCGGAAGCGTGGTCGGGAGAGAAAAAACCCATTCCCCTCAACCTGGTCGCAAGTGTGGCCGGGAGGGAAAAAAACCCTTCCCCTCGACCTGGTCGCAAGTGTGGCCGGGAGGGAAAAAACACATTCCCCTCGACCTGGTCGCAAGTGTGGCCGGGAGGGAAAAAACCCCTTCCCCTCGACCTGGTCGCAAGTGTGGCCGGGAGGGAAAAAACCATTCCCCTCGACCTGGTCGCAAGTGTGGCCGGGAGAGAAAAAACCATTCCCCTCGACCTGGTCGCAAGTGTGGCCGGGAGAGAAAAAACCATTCCCCTCGACCTGGTCGCAAGTGTGGCCGGGAGAGAAAAAACCATTCCCCTCGACCTGGTCGCAAGTGTGGCCGGGAGAGAAAAAACCATTCCCCTCGACCTGGTCGCAAGTGTGGCCGGGAGAGAAAAAACCATTCCCCTCGACCTGGTCGCAAGTGTGGCCGGGAGAGAAAAAACCATTCCCCTCGACCTGGTCGCAAGTGTGGCCGGGAGAGAAAAAACCATTCCCCTCGACCTGGTCGCAAGTGTGGCCGGGAGAGAAAAAACCATTCCCCTCGACCTGGTCGCAAGTGTGGCCGGGAGAGAAAAAACCATTCCCCTCGACCTGGTCGCAAGTGTGGCCGGGAGAGAAAAAACCATTCCCCTCGACCTGGTCGCAAGTGTGGCCGGGAGAGAAAAAACCATTCCCCTCGACCTGGTCGCAAGTGTGGCCGGGAGAGAAAAAACCATTCCCCTCGACCTGGTCGCAAGTGTGGCCGGGAGAGAAAAAACCATTCCCCTCGACCTGGTCGCAAGTGTGGCCGGGAGGAAAAAAACCATTCCCCTCGACCTGGTCGCAAGTGTGGCCGGGAGGTAAAAAACCCTTCCCCTCGACCTGGTCGCAAGTGTGGCCGGGAGGGAAAAAACACCTTCCCCTCGACCTGTTCGTAAGTGTGGCCGGGAGGGAAAAAACCATTCCCCTCGACCTGGTCGCAAGCGTGGCCGTAGCCTTAGGATGCAACTTATCTCGGAGCCTCACTGTGACCTTCAGTAGATATTAGAGATATCATCGAACATTTCCCTCACCTCTCGTGGAACATCTGGTCATGTTCTGTTTTAAGCCACGCTGGAAACCTTAAAAAAACACTGTACATTCGTTTCTTTAAGATTGCCATTATCATATAACTTATCTTTAGATTGAAAAGTTCTTGAGAGATTTACGAAAAAAAAAAATTGCGTTTTTTCTTTTTTGAAAATGGTATAAAAAAACCTTTTCAGTTACCAATCAAAACAACTTGGAAGTTTACTAAAAAAAATTACACCATCATGTAGCTTAGAATACCATAGCTGAAAAAATATTAAGAAACCTTTGAATAATTCAGTGAGTTTATTTAGTTATAATTACAAAAGTAGAGCTTTTCACGTACCATACGACATCGTTGACATTGTTATTGCAAACGCTGTTATTAAAGAAATTAGATAAGTAAAATATTTTAGGGAATTGAATAAGTTAAACATTATAGGCTAGTATACATTTTTAGGATTTTATTTATGCAAACATTAATATTAGTAACTAGCAATCCCGCACGGCGTTGCCCGTGACCCACTGTGGTATAATAATTATATAAGCCCCCCCCCCTCCCCGCCTGCCCCCACCACAAGAATGGTTTAGAATTACAGTTGATTTTGTACACATTTTTTTATCCGAGGAGGATGCGGCATATTTTTATCACAGCTATCTCTGAAACGTAGTTCAAAGCCAGATTAACAATATTTTTTTCAAAAATTTGTTAAAAATAGCCTAATTAAAAAGCTAATTAAAATTTTAAAATCCGGCTTCGAGGTACATTCAGACCCTCTTCCGTCCACCTATGTTAAAAATTTCAGATCTCTGCGTGCCGTAGATTTGGCTGGGCATCGCACACACACAGACAAACACTTCCTTTTATTATATTATTATATAAGATCATTTTTTTGATACGTATTTTTCTTTAAGAAAAAGAAGGAATTTTTCAGCTAAAAATTTTATAAAAAATTATTAAACCAAAAAAGTATCGTTAAAATATCTATCAAGAAGGTCCTATTCACATTTTTTATTGAATGTACCCTAATTATTATTATTATTATTAGCACCGCGTCTTACTACCCGTTTGGGTTATACGCAAATGTACCCTAAAAATTTAATTAGCAACTATATTGATTTCTCACATATGCGCTTTTTCGATAGTTACATGTCATAAGTGAGTTAATATTTAGAGCGATTTCAAAAACAACAAACTAAAGGTAATTGAATAATCTCTCAAATATATTATAGATATGTTTATGTAGAATTCACCATTTCCGAGCTATTCTCTAAAAACGCGCGTAAAAATCGGGTTTCTGAAAGGGGGTCCAAAAACGCCGCAACTTTAAAGTTCCATAATAAAATAAATTTTTATTGTACAGCAAAAAATACAAACCTAAATTGTAAGGAATTTTGTAGTCTTCAAAAATGTTCTCTCAACTCTTTTCAATAAAAGTTATTTTTTCTAAAAAAAGCATTTTGCCCCCCTTTACCCTCGATCATGAGACTCATTGGTTCCTAAAAGAGTAAGTAAACATATGCAAATTTTCATTGATACGCTCCCTTCTTTTTCCCTTTATATTTCCTTATTTTACTGGAATACTAATCTTATGTCATAATGAGCATCGTAGCATTTAAAAAGCACTTTTTATTTGTTTTTAAAAAGATTCTGTTAAAAAGCAAATATTCTATTAATTTAATAAACACTAATATGAAAATAATAAGAAATATAAACTACATCCAATTGGCTATTTGACCCGCCAGGCTGGGAAAATATATATTTAGGGTTTCGAAAAAAATAGTTTGGGAAACACTGGTCTAAGTAGTCAATCTCGCCTGTTGATGACGGAGATCGGGGTCTAAATCCCGGTCGGATCTACTGAGGCCTGAGGGTGATTTTTCCTAAATGGTTTCCCACTCTATTTCCACGCAAATGTGGGTATATATTCTCTAAAATGCTTCCTTCCTAATCCCTACCCCATTATTATCTTACGTATAATCTGGACAGTTAGTAAGACGTGGTGATAAAAAATAAAAGTTGGCACAATGCGCGCAGATTGAATGACACAGTCCCGTGTCGTGGAATCTGTTTCATCGGCTAGGGAAAACCTTAACTGACAGCTAGACAAGTTATTATTCATTCACGACCTTAGTTTACTCGGATGACAAGCTCAAAAAATTACTAGAAATAATCCCTAATATATCCCTACGCCAACAGCTGACATCTATCACTTTGGATAACTGTAATTAAAACAGATGGTAATATAGGAATGTGATAGTCAACTACAGTAATTTAGGATAATATTATTTATATATTTATTTGAGGTCGGACACAAAGCTTATTTATCGTTTTATTCCACTTTAAAAAATTACTATTCACAGCACTGCCACAAAAGGTCTAACGAAAATAGCTTCAAAATGGGGACCGGCAAATTTAAACCATGTGATTGAACATTACGGAAACAAGTTCTTTACAATGATCCACCCACGTAGTGGATAAAAATATTTTATTCAGTTAAATATTTTGAAATACGATAAAATAATTATAAAATAATGTATTATATATTAAAAAAAATGACAATTATTTTCTCTTTTCCAAGTAAATACGATGCTTGTATTAAAAGGTATTAATGTATGCACTATATTACACATCTCAGATAACATTCCAAAATGAAGAATAAGTACTTTTAATTATGTTTAAAATATTGTTCCGAGTTGAATAAAAATAAATTATTAAAAGTAACGAAATTAGTATGACAAAACTTAAGTTTGCGTTATTTTAAATATAACATGTAATTTAAAAACTTAAAATTTATAACAAAACAGTGATCTTTCACAAGTGTTGGCAGCCCAAAATCTAAACATATGATTTTTGAACTGTTATCCAGGTAAAAACCTATCATGAACATACTCTACTAGAGCTACTTTCAAGTACGTCCAGTCATATTACCTGCAGCTGTCACTTTTGATAGATATTATCAATAACTATAAAATAACTTTAATGATATATTAAAATTGTTGCTGACAGCAAAAAATAAATGCGTTTATAATTTTATAAAAGGCCCTTCTTGTGAAAATTGAACTATAGTGCGATTTAACTGCGCAAGGCCCCGAGAACGTGGAACAAGTCGTCATACTTGAGTAAATCCGCCAAACAAACACGCTGTTGTGACGACGGGGAAGAAATTACCCCTTGCCGTTTTTTTAAAACTTTCTATTCCATTGCATACTTGATAATAAATCACAAGCTGTTACACGAAAATATATCGTACAGACCAAAATATCTTTAAAAACGTTCTTTCAGATTGTAAAAAGAAAATACATATAGTCCAATTTACAAAGACCGGGCCTTTTATAAAACACAAAACATTTTTCCTGTCAACATTTATAACATTTTACTAAATTATTATTGTTATTTTATAGATATTGATAATATACATCAAGAGTGATAGCTGCGGATCACATGAGTTGACGTATGAATAGACCTAGGCCGATGTGAAAATGGATCTAGATTTTTTTTTCTCGAAATCAGATAAGGTTTTTTTTTGGAACCGCGTCTTACTACCTGATCAGTTTATACGCATATGCACTAATTACGCTGATGAATTGAGGATGAGAGAGGTTGAATTAAGAGAAAATATACTCGCATTTGTGTAGAGGGAGAGTGTAAAACAATTTAGAAAATACTCAGACACCCGACTAGGATTAGAACCCCAATCTCCCCCTCATTGGCAGTCGCAGTTGCGAGACCGATGCCTTAGACCATGCGGAGCTGTTTGGATATGGTTATTTCTATGAAAATTGGAGTGTAGATGTCACACACCCATTCTCGAGGAATCCCTCCTAGCTCGAGACTAGGAGGAAATAACCGTAATAACAGTTGTAAACGACTTGGATATTATCATCTTTATTCCTCGCGTACATAAAAAAAACACTATATAAAATAAGGTTTAAAAAATGTTTATTTTTATACAGAGTTTTAATTATCTTCCTTTCCGGCTCTAAACTATAGAGAAGACTTGTTTCACTCGTGATCAACTCAACCGCACGGCTGAAATAAACTCGATATTAAACTGAACTGACGTGGTTATATGAGTGGTTAGTACGTCTAGCTAACTCCGATTCGAGGTGGGATCTAAGGGAACGCGAACTGAGAATTGGGGTTAGACGACCTCTGTGGTCTTGGGGTAAAGTGCTTGCCTCAAGATCCGATGATCGTGGGTTCAAACACAGCCGAGGTAGACGGATTTTTCTTGACCGATAAACATCCGTAGCACACTTTCCTTCAGAAGGGTATTAGAGCCGTCGTCGGTCCCATGTCGATTGTGGTATGTAAAGGAACCCTGGAAGGTATGTAAAAATATATTTTCCGGCAAAATTGGTAGGGCTTTCGCTCTTGCTCATGGTAATTCTCGTGTGTTGATATAATCAGTCGGTTCATAAAGTGCACAAAATACCTCAAGTATTTTTTTTAATAAGTGTTTTCACTATTTTTATGACTTGCATATTTACTTTCTTTCATCCACTCGGAGAAAGAAGTATTATGACCATCAAAAGAAAATTGAACTTAATATTTTGATAAAAATCGACGTTTCATGACCCCCTGAAACCGAAAAAGTAGTTTCCATGATGCCGTCTGTCTGTATCTTGACCTAGAACTGAAACCATTTTACCGATCGGGCTAAAACTTGGTATCTAGGGTTTTCATAAGGTTCCCTTGAGGAGTTTTTGGAATTAGATATATAACCCTAAAATTATAGGGTTAGTTTACTTTACTGAATGGCAAAAAAAACAAATAATTCGATTTTCTCGAAATATGCTTTAACAATTTTGATAAAATTTGTATCTATGCATTGAGTAACATTTAAAAAAAAATACAGAACTCATTTTCCCACTAAAATGACTTCGAGGGTAAGCCCTACTTTAAATAAGCAGACAGTTCTAATTTCCCCGCAACTATTTGATATTAAATAACTTATCTTTGTGAAATTGTAGAAACATTAAAAAATCTTTTATTTGAAATTATAGTTTTATAAAACCAATAGTTTTTGAGCTAAAATCAAGTGTACCATTTAGTTATCTTTGGACACAATAAATAAAATTGTACTTCAGTGGATAGGCCTACTTCTCGTTTAGTGTTCTACACAAAGCAACTTGCAGACTGTAATAGGTCTACGTGACGAAATCTACCAGTCCAAGCCTTTTTAAGAGAGCAATGTTACTCTATTAAGGTGGGGTGTGTATATGTATTATGTAGGGAACGTGAGAAAAGGCCTGTGTTTTTGCAGTTTTTATAGCAAAACATGTTTTGGCTAAAATAAAATAAAAAATGCTTCAGTACAAATATAGAGTTTAATTTTCTTCACATGGTGATATCAACAGTTGTTAAATATCTGCCACGAAAATAGCGTAGGTCTACAAATAAAACGTATGATATCGAAATGTAACTTTAGTAAACTGCATTAGGTAGTATTAAGTTAGATATAATTAGTTAGATAATTAGTTTAAGTTATTATAAGGAGCCTCCATTTGATGACAAACTTTTTAAACGAAGATAAATATTTGTCATTAAATTCCAGGACACCCTTGACAGATAGGCCTAGTCAAGAACTGTTGATATCACAATGTGAAGAAAATTAGACTCTGGTATTTGTACTGAAGCAATATTTGATTTTACCCGCCTCGGTGGCGTAGTTGGATAACACGCTAGTCGTGTTGAGCTCAACCGCCGAGGACGGGGAGATCGAGGTTCAAATCTCGGTCGGGTGAACTGGGGTTGGTTTTTCCTAAATGGTTTTCCACTCTCCCTCCACGCAAATGTGGGTTCACTTCCTCTAAATTCAACCCTCCCAATTCCTAATCCATTAGCGTAATTAGTACTTAAGCGTATAACCCGAACGGGTAGTAAGACGCGGTGCTAAATATTATTATTATTATTAATATTTGATTTCTTTTGATCAAAAAAAGTTTTGTTATGAAAACTGAAAAAAGCAACAACCTTTTTTCGCGTCCCCTACACTCCCACTTTAATGTTCAGTTGATTTCCAACTTATATTATGATTGTAAAATTTTATTTATGGAGAAAGGTTTAAAAAAAGTAGACGCTTATGCACTGTTACATGTAGGCTTTTTAGACTATTAATTATAGTAAATTATTTCTCCTAGCTCGTTTGAAGTCTCATCTTGAATCTTGATACACATGAAGCATGTAGATTATTATAAAAACAATGATTATTTTTCAAAATACCCTGTTTGAGAAATTTAATTTCAAAATATACCTTCCTTGACCTTGACAATTCAAATCTAGAAGATTTACTCAATATATAAGCCGGAGTCAAACGAAAGAACATTTAACTTTAAATATCTTGCAAATGAAAACATACTCAACTCTTTTAGTGCAAGAACCTGATGCAGACCAATCTAAGATATTTTAGACAAGCCAAAAGAATGCAGGCTATTTTCTTAAACTTCATACTTTAATATCTCAGAAAGAACTTGATTCTGGAATCAAAGATTGTGTATACTTTAGTTTATTAATTGGTTCAATAAAGCCAACAAGTTTCATAAAAATCGCTGGTGGTGAAATACATTTTGCCATTTTTTAAAGTTGATTTTACACTAATACACCCAATACCAACAGTTCTTGAATATTTGTCATGGGCATCTGAGATTTTTTCCCCTCAGTTAAAACTTTTTACATTAAATTTTATAATGCCCAAGACGATTCATCCCAAGAACTGTTGATATTACTATGTAAAAGAGAAAATGTCTGTATGACGTAAGAAAAGGAAAGGTTTAGCGAAAGAGGAGCTCAGGAAGAAGGAGGATTCAAACATTAGATGACTTGAAGGGAAAAAGAAAATTCTGGGAGCTTAAGGAGGAGACAGAGGACAGGGCGCATTGACGGTCTAAGTTCACTGACAAAAGGAATGTATCTATCATAAGACAGAACACCTAATAATAAGCTACTGGAGCAATATTTTACCCAACATATTTTTTCGACATAAAAACTGCAAAAAAAATATACCCACATTAACTGTTCCCTTATATTCCACGTTTTAATATCCTCAAAAGGAATGGGGGGAAATTAGACTCGCAATTTTTTCTTTCTTGTGATTTAATTGGCCTACAGCAAGCAAGTCAAACTTACAGTTCTATATACATAATTTTGTGTAGCTCGCGGATTTTATTACTAAACATCATACAATGCGACCTTATTTCTGCCTTTATAGCGTCTAGGAAACACAACATTTAGAAATGTGACATTTGGCAATTTTGAATAGTTTAAGAATATCTGGCATCTGAGGTTAGTGTATCAAACTTATACTCTTTCTTAACAGGAATCAATTCCTATAAGTTGTTGAATTTGGACTATAACTATGTGTAAGATATGCAAAGTTGAGCTTGTGGCGGATGGGCTACGTGTAAGATATGCAGAGTTAAGCTTGTTGTGAATGGGCGACGTGTAAGATATGCAGAGTTAATCTTGTTGTGAATGGGCTACGTGTAAGATATGCAGAGTTAAGCTTGTTGTGAATGGGCTACGTGTAATATATGCAGAGTTAAGCTTGTTGTGAATGGACTTACGTGTAAGATATGCAGAGTTAAGCTTGTTGTGAATGGGCTACGTGTAAGATATGCAGAGTTAAGCTTGTTGTGAATGGACTACGTGTAATGCCTCTAGTAGCCACAGTGTAAGTTGATCCAAGGCGCTCAGCGGCCCGAACCAGAAGTGTGTCCTCTTCTCGTGTTTTGACATCCTTCCTAGACTCACCTGTTTATTTATTATCGTAATATCTCACCTCCGACAGCCACTCAGAGGGGCCAGGGGGGCCGCTCATTACCATACGGTGACCACTCCCAACCACTCGGCATATTTATAACCGGCAAGGTAGGTTGGCGTGTGGTGTTGACTGTCACAAGGTCTGGTCCACTGGATAGAGGTGCTGGACTGGCGGGATGATAGGGTGGTGGACTGGTGGGGGGATAGGGTACTGGACTGGTGGGGAGATAGGGTACTGGTCTGGTGGGATGATAGGGTACTGGACTGGTGGGATGATAGTGATGGACTGGTGGGATGATAAGGTGGTGGACTGGTGGGATGATAGGGTGGTGGACTGGTGGGGGGATAGGGTACTGGACTGGTGGGAAGATAGGGTACTGGTCTGGTGGGATGATAGGGTACTGGACTGGTGGGATGATAGGGTGGTGGACTGGTGGGATGATAAGGTGGTGGACTGGTGGGATGATAGTGATGGACTGGTGGGATGATAAGGTGGTGGACTGGTGGGATGATAGGGTGGTGGACTGGTGGGATGATAGGGTGGTGGACTGGTGGGGGGATAGGGTACTAGACTGGTGGGGAGATAGGGTACTGGTCTGGTGGGATGATAGGGTACTGGACTGGTGGGATGATAGTGGTGGACTGGTAGGGTTCTGGGTCGATATGGTGGTGTGATGATAAGGAGATGACACACAATGGGGTGGTATGGTAGAATGGCAGTAAATTTTTGGGGTGGTCTGATGTTATAGAATGCTAGATTGGTGGCCTAATAAGATGGTGGTGGGACAATAAAGTTATTTGAAAACTGGAAACTGATGTTTTCACATTGGCGGTAAAAAAAATCACAATGAGTATTTACAATCTTAGTCTATTTAACTATGTAATCTAGAGATATTAGAGTAATAAGATAAGGAAGTATTATTGGAAGCTTTTGATAACTTTTTAGATTAACTTTATATAATTAATAAATTAATCAAATAAAGCTATTTTTATAGAACGCCAAATTTTAGTGACTTTCAATCAATCTCGGTGGTCGGAAGTGAGCTTTATATAAAAATCAAGGTTCACATGTTATTATTTTATTTTATTTTATTTTAGCACCGTGTCATACTACCCGTCCAAATTATATTCTTGTACTAATTACGCTAGTATGTCAGGTACGAGGACGGTTGAATTTAGAGGAAGTGTACCCGCGTTTGCGATGAGGTAGAGGGAAAAACTATTTAGAGTAAACTACCCTCAGTACACCTGACAGGTATCCGAGCCCCAAATCTTCGCAACATTGGTAGTCTAGTCTGTTACAAGACGCCTTAGACTATGCTGCCACCGAAGAAATTACCACTATATTAAAGGTGTTATTTTATATGTAAAGTGACAGCCGCATATCACATGACTTGATGTATGAATAAGTGAAAGTAGTTCTAGTAGCTTTTATAGATGTCAGATAAGGCCCTCCCTATGAAAATTGGACTGTGGCGTTGGACTTTCCCTTAAATATAAGGGAGGGTGAGGATCTGGTTTTAACTTGCTGCAAGGAATATCTGAGATAAAATATCTGTACGGAGCATGAACCCAGGTCATTGGCCTCGAGTTGTCTTGGCCTTACTGTAGCTACGGATACAGTTACAATACAGACTATCATCATTCTAAACTACTTGTTATGATAGCAGCGCCTGTTTTGGACCCAAGATGGGATGAGTGTTTCAACAACCACGACCCACTAACTTTGTCTGGTTGGTAACATAAATAAACGCAAGACTGGTATAGAACCCATTCAGGTCTTTCGAGTAAGGCAATCCAAAGTAAAATAAATAGTATCGCAAGTTACACCGGCGATCATTGAGAGGGCTTTTCATGCCACTAATGAAAGGCTGTAAGTGACTCAAGTAATTTACTTTGGTCAGTCTCAATGAAGCTCTATATTCTCAAGAAACAGATCTGTTCCAAAGCCTGAGCTTTCTTGGTTAAGGGGTGATTTCATTTGTTTGAGCAAAACATAACTTACTTACTCTATGGCATTAGGAACGCGAAAGTTTATTACCTCACTTACAAAAGTAAGCCACCTCTTAACTTGAGCATGAGCTAGTTCTATTCCAGTCTACCTCATTACACCCTATCTCTTTCAGCTTCATTCTAATGTTATCCTCCCATCTGCGTCTAGGTATTTCCAATGGTTTCTTCCCATTGGGTTTGCCAGTAAGTAACCTGAACAAGGTTCTAGAATCTCCCATTCGCGCTGCATGTCCTGCCCACCGTACTATACGAGACTTTATTATCCTAGCCATGTCTTGTGAAGAGTATAGGGTATGTAACTCATCATTATGTAACCTCCCTCACCACTACCCAGTAGCCTCATCCCTTTATGGACCTAATATCATCCTAAGCCCCTTGTTTTAGAACACGCTAATATATTTTTTTTTCGACATATAAGTTAAGACACCACGTTTCACAATCATAAAGAACAACCGATAAAATTATTGTTTTGTATATTCTGAATTTTAAATTCCTTGAAAGGAGGCGAGATGTCAACAACTTACTGACCGAGTAATAGCAAACTGTAGACTGCAGATTGTATTATTTTCCTAATTTCCACTCTAATATCGTTATTGATAGTTAAAATTGTTCCCAAATATTTAACTTCATTAACCTTGTCAAATGATATATTGTTCACAATCATCTCCTCAATCTGTGTGATCATATACGAGCAAAACATTATCTAAACAAATACATGTGCCTTATTGACCAAATGAAAACTAAAAAATTGTGGTCAATCAAAAAATCAGTTTATAATGTTTAAAACTTTCTGTAAAAGCAGGCCCTACTTGCAACTAGAGATTTGGAAAAATTCGTCGAAAATTGTTTCATTAATATTTCCCGTTTTGTAAAATGTTAAAATATTTTTGTTTAAAAAAAAATCCAGCCATTTTAATGATTTCCACTAAAGCAGTAGGCCTAATGGAAATACGAGTTTTTTCCTCACTCACGTATCGACTCCGGTGCTTGGTGATTGTATGTGTGACTAAACGTCTGTTGGTAGACCAGATAGATTTATACTTCAATATTGTAATAAATGTAAGTATTTACGAATACATGCCACCCTTTCCCCTGGGATTTTAACTATCTGAAATAGTTACGGTAAATTTTTCATCTCAGTGGGTCATTTACATGTTTCGATTATATTTTAATTTATAAACAAGCAGGATTTAAAGGGGGACGACGACAGGGGATAGTGCCTCAAAGCCTTCACAAACTGTTGCAATAAAAAAATATTTTGGTTTATATATATATATATATATATATATATAGGCCTATATACACTACATATATTATCATCGCGTCTACTACCTGTTCAGGTTACACACATTTTGGCTCCATAGATTGCAGTCATGTTGAAATATTTAAAAAATATATTTAAGCTTACCGGTACCTACTGTTCCAATTTTTATTTATTTACGACAAAAAAATTACTTAGGCCTACCTACTAATGACACATGCGGCAAATAAATACTAAACTGTGATTTTCAAAAAATAAATACTGCCTCTATATCGTAGTGAATCTAATGAATACATATGCAATTATAAATTTAATTTATTGTGATGATAATGTTTTCTTATTTAAATAATATATTTTGCATCGAGCTTTTTTTTAAACAGTTAGTTTTGTAAGTAACCCGCCACGGTGGCGTAGTTGGCTAACGCGCTAGAATCGTGTTGAGCTGGACTGCAGAGGACGGGGAGATTGAGGTTCGAATTTCGGTCGGGTGAACTGGGGGAAGTTTTTCCTAAATGGTTTTCCACGAAAATGCGGGTTCACTTCCTCTAAAATCAGCCTTCCCAGTTCCTAACCCATTAGTGTAATTAGTAATAATAGTAAGGAGAAAATGATAATGTCGAAACGGTTAAAAGAAAAAAAATATATTTGTTTCATGTTGTGGCCTTCAGTTTTTTACAGCCTGGTTGCCCTATATATATATATAATGATAATTTTAAGGTTGGTTGGCTTGAGTATCTGCTAACAGCTAACTCCAATTACCCCCAACACATTATTTGATGGCTTTATGTATAGGCTCTATGTGGTGCCTTCCCCAGCCTAGTATTAACAGGTTACAAGACAACCCTGGGGGAAATTTTCATCTCTACTCACAATCCAACTTGATTACAGTTTAAGAAGGTCACCAAATGTAGCGCTGTACGTCACACCGACGTCCAGAAATCCTGAGTTATTTAAGAATTGGTTTGTATTTTCAAAAAATTGTTTGCAGCAAAATGGATGGAAAAGGTATAGTATATCCCTTAAGTATTGAAAAAAACCTTACTTTGAAATTTATTTTTGACGACATTTAAAATAAAATGTCGTAGTTGATACTCTGAAAGATTGCCTATGACTATCATATAGTAGTATAGTGGAAGGTAAGCTTGATACCTTTCAGGCTAGATGAAGTGTACTGTAAGTGATTAAAACATAAATATACTCAATAGTTAGAGTATACACCTTTTTTAAAAAAAAGGCTCATAACAGACTTTTTTTTAAAAATATACCTATACCTCAGTTTTAGCTTATGTGGTGCTGACTGACAGTTCACAGCTGACTTCTGACAGTCAACATTTAGGTATATACCTAAATTTTGACTGTCAGAAGTGACAACTGCTAAAGACATGTTTTTTGCAGATCATATGGTTCGGCGTAGGGATACATAATTTGGTCTGGTAGCTTTTCAAAGCAGTCAGAAGTCAGCTGTGAGCTGTCAGTCAGCACCACATAAGATAAAACTGAGGTATAGCTAAGTATTTTAGTGGGTTGTAAATCTTTAGAGATGCCATTTCCATATCAAAATGTGAGGATTCCTCCCGCTCCCCCCAGATAGGCGAACCCCAGCGTCCTTTTGTTAGGAACAAAAATCTTCACAGTTCACCAAATTTTGCTGTTAAAAATCCAATTTTCATAGGAAGGGCCTTTTATAAAATACAAATATATTTTTTAAGGTTAACATTGCTCGCATTTTATTATCGTAACTTCATAGGCATTGATAGTATCTATTTTTAAAAAACGTGTCAGCGCATTCGTGATAGTAGACCTACAGTAGTAGCTTTTATAGACGTAAGAGAAGTGTTCCCTTATGAAAATTCGGCCATTGCAGATAAGTTCTTTTACTTCTAGCGTCAGCCGTTGGAGACTATATATATAATACATTATTGAAAGATACACTGCCTATTTAATGAAAAATCATAAACTATTCATTAAAACAAGGGAACTGGTTTTGTAATTTTATAGCATATATTTGCATAGGTTCAGTATGTTGTTGTTGTTGCTGTTGTTATTAGCACCGCGTCTTACTACCCGTTCGGGTTGTACGCACGCTAATGTGTAATGATAGGGTGATTGGGAGATGAAATGGAGGACCTACAGTTTAACGTGGGATCCGAACCACGGCGGAGGCCTGGCACTCCACACATTCACAAGTTGTGATTAATACACGTCTTGTCAAAGGTGAAGGAAGGGTTTGGCAATCAGATAAATCTGTGCCTGGACCGAGGATTGAACCCCAGACCCCCAGCACAGAAGTCTGACACCTTACCCCTAGACTACCAGGTCACCGTACAGTATATTACGAAAAGGTTGGTATAGTCATGGTAGAAAATTACTCCGTGTCTTTTTTTTAGGGTCAAAGGTTCATCTCAGCCAAGACTATACAGATAATGATGGTTAAATATTTCAAAATATGGATGGCAAAGTTTGCGTAGAGGGTGGTGGTGGTGGGGGGGGGGGTAGCGAAAAGTCAACAAATCGAGTGTACAGGGGGCGACGAACCTATCTTCGTGACCTTTGGAAGCTGCTGATTTCCATGTGGTGTTTCGTGTCAAACGACCTCAACCTTCTAGAACTTGTTATTACATCTCATCACGATTCCACCTTTCTGAGTTGTACTATCCGTTATCTATTAGTCATTTCTCCGTTAGCCTAAAAAGGTTCTTTTTGAGCGCTTCCAAGCAATATTTTGGTCAATATGTACACTCCGTTTACCGTGAACGGTAGCAGTCCTACCTCAGGGTGGCCACATATGCTTAGAAATAAAATTACCTGGATTATCCCTGATCCAAACATCCGATTTTACATGATAAAGACCCATATTTAGATGTATAAAAATATTTAAAATAAACAAATAAAAAAGCTCAATCTGTTATAAAAATAATTTTTTGAATGCTATTAAAAATAAATTTACATATATTTTGTAACGTTATCGTAGATTGACGATTTGATTATTTAATTGCACCGCGATTAGGCGACAATTGTAACGTTATCGACGATTTTGATAAAGTAATTGCCCCACTTTTGGGCGACAATTATACCGATATCGATGATTTGACGATGTAATGTCCCGCGATGGGGAGCCTATTCTGGAAAGTTTGATATTGATAAAACTGTTTATGTTGTACACTCTTTATTATTTATTTATTTACACATTGATGAAATTAAAGTCTGTATTGATTGTGATCACTTATACTTTATCGTTGATACACATTTCCTATATCTACTGCACGTCTACTCTCTCTCCTTGACCGGCACCTTCTGTTTACGTCTACTCTCTCTCCTTCACTGGCACATTCTGTTTACGACTACTCTCTCTCCTTGACCGGCACCTTCTGTTTACGTCTACTCTCTCTCCTTCACTGGCACATTCTGTTTACCTTCTACGTATATTTTTCATTATATGTGGATGTGTCCCTTGCTTGTATATCTCGCGACGCTGTCAAGAGTAACCAATCAGGTATTTCTCTTCAACAGGTGCAGTGAAAGCTAGCTTCCTATTGGATATAGGGAGCTGGCTTTTCTCGCTAGTTTGTTAAATACTGCGGAGTTATATTTTGAGAAAAGTAAACAAGTTTTTCTAGTGAAATCCTTTTACGGACTATTCTGCGAAAACGCGTGATTCTCCATGGATGAAGTAAAAGGATAATTTACATACGATACTTTAAAGAAAAATACCTTCATCCATGACTTTTTAAATATATGAGAGCAGTCCAAAAATCAACTACATTATAATTTTATTAAAAACAGTGTTTGAATAGGATGACACTAAGACATTTCTCTTTCCTGATCGACTATGAAATTCCCCGATTTTCTTGGTTTTAAATTCTCTAGCTTTTCTAAGTTTTCCATAGTTTACCTGACTGTGGACCACCCAGTTCCTTGACCGATTACAGTATATCCCTATCATAATATAGCCTGCGCCATATTGTAACCCATCGAGGTAAGCTCGCAAGCTTTCAGAGTAGATGAAATGTACAAGTTGTCGATCCGTAGGTTGAATAACCTTTTCTGATAGTTCAAAAGGTTAGGCCTAGGCCACAGAGAAGGAATTTCCTTGTCTGTGGCCTAGGCCTACTAGAGCTAGAGTAGGATTTAGGTAGAAAGAGCCATTTAGAATTAAATACAAACTTTTTTGCAGTCCAAATTGTTAAAATTTTACTTTATTATAGTTAAATTGTATGAGAAGGCCTATTGATAATAGTCATCCAAAGTGATTTTGTGGAGGGAAACCAACTGGATGGGCTACATCATGAGAATAAATGTCTTATTGAGTGACGTCATATGAGGCAAGGAGGAAGGGTGAAGGGGAGCGGGGATACTACGAAATGCAACTGTTTGCTGACCTCAAAAAAGGGAAGCTGCTGATAGGACATGGTGAAGGGATCGACTTGGACAAGGGAACGGATTTGTCTAAAGAAAGAACAACCATTAATATTAAATTCAAAGAAACACCTGAATATGACATGACTTTACGCATGGATACGTGAAAGTGGATATACTAACTTTTCTAATTGTCAGATAAGGTTCTTTTTTATGAAAATTGGACTGTACCTCCGTTCTTCAATGTTGGCAAGGTACCGCCAGAAATCTGAGTTAAACTTTGTTTTTCGAGGTCGTCCGATTGCCGTGAGAAAAAAAACAAACAAATTAGCAACCGACCTTGGTGTTAATATAAGTGCGTGCGTTTCTACCAATTCAAAACTAGGGCTTGCCTAGTTTTTAAAACTACAAGTTTTGAAATATCTTTAACTTAGCCGTGTAAGCTAATTACAGGGTCATACAGGGGCCCGCGATTTGAGGAGACAGGGGGGGAGGTTGGGGGGAGATTTTTTTTTCTTGCGCACTCGTAAAGTAAGCTCCCTGTATAGGCAATCTAGCAAATATTATCGGAGTGTAAAACAAAAAACCTAATCACGTGGTTTGATTTATTGAACAAGTGAAGAGAATTTTCCGTTTTAACTTCACTGATTTGCGTTTGTTGTCTGTCTGCCTGTGGAGGATATGTCTCACGATAAATTTTGAGCGAATTAACCGATTTAATTGAAGCTTGACACAGTTGTTTTTTGTACCTTTATACAGATCAAGTTCGTTGAGGAAGAAAATCGAACGAAGGCTCGGGGGGAAAAATCAACCCCAAGGTATATATGTATATATCACTGCTTCCAGCATTAATTATTACGTGACTATTAGGGCATTTTCTGTTAATTTATAGAGCTGAAAATTGATTTATAGGTGCAAACCAATGAAATAACATTAAAAAAAAAGTATTTTAATATGTGTGGGGGAGGAGCAAGGATAAAGCAGATAACTTAGGACCTAGCATACAAAGTTTGCCCAGGGGCCAGGGCTCCACGTTTGCTAAGGGCAGCCCTACGAATACTAACCTAAATCTTCTTATTTATAATCTATTTAATTTATTATATTTTTTTCCAATTTATATGCTGGGTATAGTAATCTTGAGTTTTTATCTAAGTCTTAACCATACTTCTTTTGGGGGCTTAGGGGCTTTTAGAGATTTCGAAACACCCCCCCTTTCAAAAATAAAACCGTTCTGTGGGTTCTGCTGTCAACTTCTTGAAGGGAAACCCAAGACTTGTTCATGCTGTCAATTAGGGGCTACCACCTTTTTTTTTAAAGAATAAAAGAGATTTTTTTTTTCCAGTGGTGAAGGAAGATAAGAAGTGTTAGAACAGGAAATGTTTTAAGCTTCAGAAGATATTTGGAGTTGCTTTTGTGGGCATTGAGTTGGGTAGAAAGAAGTAGGATAAGGGTTAATAGTTTTAAAGGACCTGGAAGCAAGGTAATTTTGGGGTCCCCATCTTCCCACAAAATAGTTTTTTTTAGCATCGCGTCTTACTACATGTTCATGTTATTAGCATTACGTAATAGTTACACTAATGAGCTAGGGGTGATGAAGGTTGAATTTAAAGAAAGAGTACCAACATTTGCGTGGAGGGAGAGTGAAATTTTTAGGGGGAAAACCATCCTCAGTACACCTAACCTGGATTCGAACCCCGATCTCCCTGTCATCTGCAGTCCAATCTATTGCGAGAGTGACGCCTTAGGCCATGCGGCCATCGAAGCAGATCACAAAAATGTTAACTTAATTTATGTGCGCCAATAGATTAAACTAACATAACATTTAAAGTATATAGATTAAAAAATGTAATAATTTTCTTCCATTACATACATCATTCTTGTCTTTCCAATGCCGAGTTAGGTTAGAAAAATCAATACAAATAACAACCAAAAAATGCCTTTTTATGCACGTGTGTTGTGACTACGAACATATTTTTTTCTTTTTGCGGCTGAGGGCCCCTCATAAAGAGAGAGTAAAGGGGGTGGAGGCTTTAGAGGGGGAATAAAGTACGTAATGGTTATAAATTTCTGATATGAGTAATTGTTACTCTCCCTCCTTATTAATTCTTAGGGGTGTTCAACGAGTTTTTGAGTTCCCCGAAACATTTGAAAACTATTCAAACTCCCTTGATTAAAAAAACACAACCCGACCAGTGAGCACGCGTTCTAAATTTTAAGCTAATACAGTCTGGTTTGACCGGGACAAAGAGGTCGGGCGTCGAATCTCAGCCGGTTACAATAAGGGTTATTTTTTACCTAAACGGTTTAGTCACTCTCCCTCCAAGCAAATCTAAATTCTACCTTTGTCGCACTTACTCACATTAGCGTTAATAATAGTAACAACACTACCTGCCTTTTGTTCTAAAATATGGCCTACATTATTGAGGACGTCCCGGATTGTTGTAGAGACAGCTTAAATATAAGCTAGCCTACCATACTTATATATGATTATTAATATCTTACTAATAAATCACTAAAGCTTTAATAAATATGGTAGAATATGATAAATTATAATATTAAAGGTCTTCAACAATAGCTATTTTCAAACATAGAGATCACATATGGCTTCACAAACAATAAAAACACAACAGGATATTAAAACTATTTCGAAACTCGTTTCGAGCGCCCTAGATTTTGAAATGCATATAGACCTACAGATAAATTAATATGGGACTAGAAAACCTACCTTTTCATTCTGTTCCATCAAACCAAACTCGTACTCAACATTTCCTTCCAACACATCACTCGAGACATCTCATTGTTGCTTCAAATTTAGAATAACTGTATGCCCAGTTTCGAAATTTAAAAGCGCTGCTTTCTGTACGTGATTTTTTTTTTTGTTACTATATACATTTTCCAAAATAATGTTCTCATTTCGTCCTCACATCACTCAAAATTTAAATTTATCACTCCATTATGATGTTAAACAAAAAATTACACACACAGTTCTTTTACGAAGCAAAACAAAACTAAACACACGCGGAAATCAATAAAAACCTTATTACCACCCCCCTCCCAACAATGTCTTTATTATTGTCACATTCTCCCCTTCCCTCCGATAAATTGTCATTTAACAAGTTGAGGGTGACAGTTTTATAGTCAGTTAACACGCCATAAACGCGCGCGCAGTTCATGAAGTTCTCCTTGTTAACGCTAAGAGGGAAGGCGTTGCACTGAAAGCTTTCGAACAAAACACTGCTGCTACTATCCAGACACTCGGGCAGGGTCAAGAAGGGGGAAAGGGAGGGGAATACCACCTGGGGAGGGAGTTGAGGGGTGGTGGGTGACCAAAAAGGTGGTGTGCTTTAGCAATGACAATGGGGATGGGGGGTGAAGACTGGAAGGAGATTCTAATAGCAAGTAATGAGGGATGTTGATAAAATGGTTAATGGGTAAAGACTTTTCAACAGTGTGGAAATTATTTCGACAGTAACTTGAAAAGGTGAAATGAACCGATTACATTCGCCCCCTACCCCCCAACAACCCATCACATACAAAAGTACACGTTTACAGTAAGATGGTCATTCACTCGTCCCCAATTTTCAAGTTCATTGCCCGAGATAAGATTTATGTTCATGTCTAGTTTAGTCCCTGATGTTGTACTCTATTTTTTAAATAAATTATTACTCTTAGAAATTTTAAGGAATGAAATAAGAACGTTTTAATCGAGTATGTTGCTAACAATTTAAAATTTAATATACCAAACAACAATGCACATCTTAGATAGTCAGATTTTCATAGGAAGTTCGTTATTAGAAAACTGGAAACCACAATGGCTGAAAACAAAATCCAATTGTATTAACATTCTTCATCCGTTAATTAATGATGTGAAGATTAAAATATACAGTAATCTATAAGTATTAGTCTATTGGTAGCGTTAGATAACGTTTTAGACTAACTTTATATAGTTAATAAATCAAATAAGACATTTTTGAATGCAAAATTTTAGTGATTTTCATTCAATGTTGGTGGTCGACAGTGGGCTTCCTATAAAAATCAGGGTTTAAGGACCAGTTCTCACGTGTCATTTCAAATAATTAATTGAAAATGAATAGGCCTACAAAATGAACGTCAGAACACTCATTTCATTAGATCGAATCATTATTTAAAGATTTCATTAAAAGTGAAAAGGAGTTCTACTTTTCTTAATATTTTTAATGATCATTATTGAAATATTAAATCTTGGATTGGATTTAATCCTCAATAATAATTATTTTCCAGTTTCGACTCGTGTTGACGTCTGGACTCGCCAGATAGCCTTTAATGACATTTGTCTGTTGTCGCGTTTATCTATGCTTCTTTAAATTTAATATATTTTCTAACTCTTGCGAGGTACACACATTTCACAAATCGCAGCTCGCATTTATTTTAAACGGCATCATTTCCCATTTCTATACATGAAACGGTAATTGATCAGTCTCATTATGATCATCATGATCAATGAGACATGTGAACAAATTACTTTCATTTTCATGATTAATTAAAAATGACACGTGAGAACTCGTCTTTAGCTACGAGTATTCACTCACTCTAACTTTTTGTTCCTAATTATCTGCACTAATTATGCGGTACTTTCATGTGATGTATCCTATTATATTATACATCGATACATTCATAAAGCTAATTTATTGATATTGTACAGTAACAAAAATATAAAAACATAAAAGTATAAGGTGTGTTATGTAACATTTAAATGACAATTTCCTTCTCCGGCTCCATAATTGAGTTTACGCGGCTGTCCCCGAAAATAACCAAGAAAAAAGGTCACTTATACAGTCCAATTTTCAAAGAAAGGGGTTGCTTAAAGAAAAACAAAACTTTATTTGTAACCAGAATTGATAGCCTCACATTAATTTATTTGTGTTATTTTATAGTTATTGATAGTATCTATCAAAAGTGACAGCTGCAGATTACATCACTTGACGTACGAAAACATAAAAATAAATTTAGTAACTTTTCTAGTTGGCAAATAAGGCTCTTTCTATTAAAGAGTGAGTGTTATTTTATGTAGATTGTAGATTAATAAGGTATGATACCCACATAGGTGGGCGAGAGGATAAAGGCATCAATCTAGTTTTATTCGTTTTGGCTACAGAAAAGTTAAGGGTTTGAATACCAGCTGGATGTATTGAGGCTATTTTCTTCTCTTTTTTTGTGTGTGAAATAGTTTCCCACTCTCCCTCCACGCAAATCCGGGTGAATTTCTTTGAAATTTTTAGAGTTATCAACCAAAAGAGGAGTATTATGGAAAAAAGGGTTTACAAAATTCCTGGCAGAACTCACAAATATAAGTAGGGGCTAGTTGAGGATGGTCAAGCCCTCTACCTCCATCCAAGCCGGCGACTTCAGAGTGTTAATTCTGGTTCAGACTGATCGACACTTGATTCTCGTGCGCTAGTTTACAAATCGGCGCTAGATTTTTATATCACGATCGTAAATCCTTGGGAAAAACCCCCACACACAATATGTATTGTTACCCTGGGTTGAGAAAGTGAGAAAAAGTGAAGCTCCATATGTCCTTCACTGTGAATTCTAAATTGAAGAGCTCCCCACAAAAATGTGTTATTAATGTAATCCATTTGAGTGATTTTACAATCTATATTAGATACTAAATATCTTAGCCAATGTTTCTGGTAGTTTTATTTATGAGCTCTCTAATGAGCTAGGGGTCTAGTTTGATTCCTGGCTCAGCATAAACCCTCTATTATTGGCTAAGATACCTTTTATTTAGTTTTTAGTATCTCCTGTAAAATTACTAAAATGGATTACACAGCGTTTTTGTGGGGGAGCCCTTCCATTCTGAAAAATGTTTTTTTTAGCACCGCGTCATACTACCCGTTCGGGCTATACGCCTCTGAAAAAGTTAACATTATAATTATGTTATACTTCAATGTACAGTACATAAATTTTCACTTGTTCGCCATAATTAGAGACACTTAACATTTCACAAGATGTAGTTTTACCAACTTTCACCTAGTACACTAAATTTACTATCAAAACCAATTTAAGTTCATTGCAGAATTTTTGAATGAAGGCTCTATAATAAACTACGTGCTATAAAACGAAATTGAATCTTTCCACTAAGTCCATTGATTATTTTTATCGCCACATCTCACGAACCGTTCGGGTTATACGGATTTATACTAATTACATTAATGTGCTAGGGATGAGAAAGGTCGAATTTAGAGGAAATGTACCCGGATTTGCGTGAAGGGTGAGTGTAAAACTGTTTAGGGAAAAAACCTTGGTATACCAAATCGGGATTTGATCCCCGATATCCCCGTCATCGGCAGTCCCAGTTTGTTGCGAGTGTGACGCCTTAGACTAGGTGACTACCGAAGCTGGCTGTATCAGATATTTTATAATTTTTTCATTTATTTGAGGTATTTAAATTGCACTTTCTGAAATGACTGATAATATCAGCACAAAAATTACAAACTAACTTAAATCTAGAACAGACACAATACCCGGTCCCTGGCCGTTAATCCATCACTGTGAAAGGGTAGACCCAAATTTGACCAATGATATCTACATTTTAGGTTATCGACCCCGGGACCCTTAGCTCAGTAGAGAGACACGCTACTGACTGCTCTAAAGTGTCGGAATATATCAGATATTAGTTGGTGCAAAGAATTTGTCTATAGTTATTGTATACTTTTTTTTAGCACCGCGTCTCACTACCCGTTCGGCTTGTATGCTAATGGTTTCAGGGATTAGGGAGGTTATATAAATAGAAAGCGTACCCACATTTGCGTGGAAGGAGCGTGGAAAAACATTTAGGTCAAACCACCCTTAGTACACCCGTACAAGATTCGAACCTTGATCTCCTCGTCATCGGAAGTCTAGTCTATTGCGAGAGTAGCTCTTTAGACCACGCGGCCACCGAAGTCGGTTTCTATACTATTGTGTCAACGACAGCTAAAAAAAATCTTTATTCGTTAAAAATTGACGCCCCTTTAACTAAATGCTATTCAAAGATCTATCAATATATGAATACCCCCCTTAACACTCTTGAACGGAAGTAACAAGCGTGAAACCAATGGGTATCCGAGCGTGAATGCGACTATACATAGACGTAGGTACTTGTTGAAGTGACACACTATGGGAATAACTTGTGTCACCCTTTCCCTCGCTTTATGGGGTGCCTAAGGGGGTTTGGAAAGGGGTAGGGTTGCTTTTGGAGCTCCGCCCCCTTGCGGTGGGACACAGAACCTTCCGCGTTGAGCACTCATTCGCAACGCACGTTTTTCAAATTATCTGCGTTTTACAAGAGAATATATATATATATATAACTCCGTGGCGTCAGCTCACAATCGAGCCAAACTGACCGAGCGGCCACCGTCTGTTGGAGAAGATAGTGTCAACTTCTGCGGGGATATAGGGTGTCACGTGATCAGCGCAAAGAGCCCTTCAGCCGTTAATCTCCGTTTTTTAGATCAAAGCCGCGATTTTTAATCTAAGTAGCTCCTCATTTGTCGTCCTCACGAGTCTGAGCTGGCCCCTTTTCAAACTCACTACTTCACAGAAAATCTGGAAACACCGGGGATCGAACCCGGGACCTTTGGATCTGTAGCCAGAAACTCTGACTACTAAAGCACAAAGGCAGTCCAATGTAATATATAAAAAAACTTAATTAAGGTGGGATGAAAGTTGCTCGCTAGTTAAGGCCAGTAAGTTTTTATAGCAAAAACTTTTTTTGGGGGGCAAAATAAATAAAATATTGCTCCAGTAGATGAGTTTAGTTTAATTCTTAACATAAAGTAATATGAAGAGGTCTTGAACATCTGTCATGAGCATATCGGCATTTGATGAGGAACTTTTTAAATGAAGATATTTATTTAAGGTATTTAACGTGCACTTTCTTAGCCGACACACGATGATTTCTATGAGCGAGCGTCAAAGGGCATATCAATTTGGCCAGGAAAGGTATTTTCTCATAAATTACGGGGTCCATTAACATGCCCCAATCTACATGGGGCCGACAGCTTTACATCCCCTCCGAAGGAAGTTATGCTACGAATTTTTATCACTCGAAAAAAAAAAATCCAGCGACCCTTTCTGGGTTTGAACCCACTATCATCATGTCTTGGGACAAGCACTTTATCCCAAGACCACCAAGGTCGATTAAATGAAAATAAAATGTTATCTTTAAATTTCAGTATGCCCGTGACAAATATTAAATACGTGTAAAAAATTAAACTAAATGTTTTTTACTGAAAATATATTTTATTTGTCGTATATAAAAGAAGCTTTGCTATAATAACTGCAAACATATTGACCTTCATAAAATTTCCTTCCTCTCCCACCTTAAGGATACTCCCTTGGTAGCTGAGATATCGCCAATCATACGTTGCGCTTAGGTTAAATATTGACAAAACATTTAGTAATACACCAATTTGGTGTTAACTGTAATGAGCACAAAACTATTTTTTATGACGCTACACAATATATTGTAATGACTTGTAAAAATAGTTCAAAATTTGAAATGTTCTACTACTAAACGTCCAGAAATCCTAATCCAAATCGGTTGATCACTAAGAGGTTGATCATTAAAAGGTCACTAGTATAGGAGCGTAGAATGGATATTCGTGAAGAGAATGACGACGGGAGAGGGGGGTCACCACATAAATTTTATTATCATTGGTATTTTCCTCCTCTCCTATTTGTTCTGTTATTGAAGACTAGCTTCACCAAGGAACGTTATAAACCCACTTGGTGTTTCTCGGTGTTTATAAATTTCTTCTTGACTATTTTTGTGGCTTGAATATATTTATGGATTATAAAATGTTTTGGGTTGATGCATAATACTACACAAGATCAAATTACAGTCAAATTTAGTTTGGAAGAAACTATTTGAACAGATATAAACGTTACTAGAACAATTTTCATATTCATACGTCAACTTATGTGATTCATAGGTATAAATGTTTATAGGTATATAATTATCAATACCTATAAAATAATAGTAATTATATTGTAAAATGTTATCAATGTAAAACGCAAAATAATATGTTTGGATTTTCATAATTTATCTACTAGAATCCTAAATATACAAATGAAATATATTCTGCACTAAAGTTAAATAAAACACAGAAATAATGCGGGGTTTTTTTCGTGGATATTTGTTTAGAATTTTGTTTATTATATTTTTGTATTTTTTTGTTTCTGTAAAAAATCGCAACATAGAGCACACACAAGCTCAACTATGGGACTAGTTTAGATAATATTTACGGTGGCAATTGATCGTGGGTAAGGTATCACATTCTAAAAACTAGTGATGTCTATGGTTCTACAGGTTTAATAGAGTGATGTAATTTTATTTTACAAGTATAATGCATTAATGTTCATATTTATACAGGTTCAATACAGTGATTTTCTTGTTTATACAAGTGTAAGACAGTAATATTGATGTTTCTACAGGCGTAACACACTGATGTCAATGTTTGTACAAGTGTTATATAGTGATGTTAATGTTTCTACAGATGAGTTACAGTGATGTCCATGTCTATACAAGTGTAATACAGTGATGCTAATTTTATACAGGTGTAATACAGTGATGTTTATGGTTCTAAACGTGTATAACAGTGATGTTTATGGTTTTACAAGTGCAATACACTGATGTTCATGGTTCTACAATCATATAACAGTAATGTTCATGGTTTTACAAGTGCAATACATTGATGTTCATGGTTCTACACTTGTATAATAGTGATGTTTATGGTTTTACAAGTGCAATACACTGATGTTCATGGTTCTACAAGCATATAACAGTGATGTTCATGGTTTTACAAGTGCAATACATTGATGTTCATGGTTTTACAAGTGTAATACAGTGATGTTTCATATAACAGTAATGTTCATGGTTTTACAAGTGCAATACATTGATGTTCATGGTTCTACACTTGTATAATAGTGATGTTTATGGTTTTACAAGTGCAATACACTGATGTTCATGGTTCTACAAGCATATAACAGTGATGTTCATGGTTTTACAAGTGCAATACATTGATGTTCATGGTTTTACAAGTGTAATACAGTGATGTTCATGGTTCTACAAGCATATAACAGTAATGTTCATGGTTTTACAAGTGCAATACATTGATGTTCATGGTTCTACACTTGTATAATAGTGATGTTTATGGTTTTACAAGTGCAATACACTGATGTTCATGGTTCTACAAGCATATAACAGTGATGTTCATGGTTTTACAAGTGCAATACATTGATGTTCATGGTTTTACAAGTGTAATACAGTGATGTTTATGGTTTTACAAGTGCAATACATTGATGTTCATGGTTTTACAAGTGTAATACAGTGATGTTTATGGTTTTACAAGTGCAATACACTGATGTTCATGGTTCTACAAGTGTAATACAGTGATGCTTAAGACCATTTCAGGTTTGACATATATATCTTTCTCTCGCTCTCAATGGTTCTCCGTCCTTGTTTAATATCCGGCGAGCACACAAAGAGTGTCTGGTTGGTGTGAAACTGGCAGGGGGACGACTACATAGTAGAGAGATCCCATCCCTAGTACAGAGCAGTCGAACCGAAGGGGCAGAAAATACGCGTGGCTATAGCAAGGGGGATCGGGCTCAGGGAGGGGGGTAGCAAATTACAGGCGACAGCTTGGCCCTCACCCCTCCTAGACCCCTCTTATACCCACCCACCATTCCACCCTTATAAAGCAGCTGCTTTTAGTGGGGAGAAACGAGGAAACCAGCACTATAGATCAGATTCTGTGATGAAGGGTCCAATCTTTCTACTCTAAAAGACCCTACGCTACAAAATACCATTTATCTTAATATCTGATCTAATATGGTCTCATAAATCTACTAAGTTCGTCTCGCAAGGATTCATCAACTTCATTTGTCTCTCAAATTGAATGGACCAGAATATTATAATCAAACAATTATATTTATTTACTCCTATAGTTTAAAAAAAAAACCACAACTAAAATGTTCTTTTGAGGGTGTATTTTATAACCGTTTGAGAAAAGTTAACTGAATGTCACGTGACAATATTTATGAGCTGCCTCAGTGGGTCACTCAGTGTCAAGGTAACTTAGTACGGTATTTTGGCGACTGGGAGGTTGGAGTTCGAACCCCCACTTGGGTGTATTTTAAAGGTGTTTTTTTCATAAATGATTTCTAAATCTTCCTCAACACAAATTTCACCTTTCTCATTTTGACCCTGTCAACCTCGTTACTGTAGTTCGCCGCGTCTTACGACTCGTTCGCGTTATTTACGTCTTTTCGTCTTTTTCGGCTAATTTGTTATGGATGAGGAAGGTTTGAATCCATAGAAAATGTACCCACATTTGCGTGGAGAAAGAGAGGAACAGCATTTAGGAAAAAATACCCTCAATACACCCGACCGGGATTCGAATCTTCCCACCATCGGTGGTCCAGTATATTGTGAACGTGAAGCCTTGGACCACATAACCACCGAAGTGGGTTGTTATTGTAATTACACACGTTTATACATTCATAAATGTTGTTAATTACAATTCTTTCAAATTTTAAAAATTATATTATTCAGTTATAAAATAACGTTCTAATAAGTAACTGTATTTTGTTTTTTTTAAAAGTGATTTTTAAATATTTTATAGTAGTTTCAACACTAGCATTCTATTCCACGTGCAAAAAAATGAACGTGCGCCATCTTGTGTTCGTATGACGTCATTCTTGAGTAGTGTAGGCAGTTGAGGAGACTGTCTTATTCTCTCTGTCTTTAATTCTTTGTTTATTGTGCTATTTCCACTTAATATTCGTTACCTATTATTTCTTGTTTATCTTATTAGTATTATAAAAATTGTTGTTAATTGTGTATATTTTATAATCTACTATATTCTAGAAATCATTATAATAGCTGATCTTTCTTCTTTCAAATTTTAAAAATTATATTATTCAGTTATAAAATAACGTTCTAATAAGTAACTGTATTTTGTTTTTTTTAAAAGTGATTTTTAAATATTTTATAGTAGTTTCAACACTAGCATTCTATTCCACGTGCAAAAAAATGAACGTGCGCCATCTTGTGTTCGTATGACGTCATTCTTGAGTAGTGTAGGCAGTTGAGGAGACTGTCTTATTCTCTCTGTCTTTAATTCTTTGTTTATTGTGCTATTTCCACTTAATATTCGTTACCTATTATTTCTTGTTTATCTTATTAGTATTATAAAAATTGTTGTTAATTGTGTATATTTTATAATCTACTATATTCTAGAAATCATTATAATAGCTGATCTTTCCGTTTAATTACGTACTTTTAACTTTATTTATTCACAAGGGCTGTAGCTAGAAAACCTTATAGATTGTGTTTGTACCATTGTGTACAAACACAACCATTTATACTCCAGATAATCTATTTATTCATGTTCCTAGAAACATACGAACGAGGAAAATCTGAATAAAAGCAGCAAGAAGAGATGTAAAAGCTATCAATTCATTCCTAACCTCATAAATATTTTGTTATGAAGATCATTTTAATGTACGTTATCAAAAGGTTTAAATATATTAAATATCAGGTACAATATTATATAAAATATTAGTACTATACCAAAGTCATCGGTATAATATTGTATGCCAATCATTGAGCAAGAAACTAAACTAATTTAAGGAAGCCTTTTTTATTATAGCGCATATTCTTTACTTTTTAACAGACCAACATATTTATATAAACAACCATTTATTTGGTGAGAGTAAGCTAAGTTTTCTAAGTAAAGTGGATTTACATTAGTTTAATAGTTACAATAGTTTTAGATACTTAATCAAAACTTTTTTATTCTTAAAACACCAAGTTTTATATTTGTACATGTTAGCATGAGTAATCTGGTCTATAACGACTTAAACATATTGACTTGGGGTGAATAAGGAAGTGTGGTCAGAAAATGCACCCGTATTAGCGTGAAGGGAGGTGAGGGAAAACTAAAGTAATAATCACATTGTAAAACCACCCCTAATGCACTTGGACGAGAGTCGAACTACGGCCTTATGGTTATGAGAGTAGCACGGCATCGTGAGTTGGACACACTGATATTGTTTTATAGATTAATAAAACTTTCGGACTTCCCCTCCTCTCAACACCCTCCTTCCCTCATCATGTATCCCCCTTTCCCACACACACAAGAAAGGGCCTGCAAATAAAACACCTTTAAAAAAATACCTTGAGCCCATTGGCTATATATAACGGCTTAATCTAATTGGGTAGGGAAGAGTAAGAAAGATAACGTTAAGTCAACCCCAGTATGCATGGAAAGAGGATGGGAAAACCTTGATCTTCTTATCAACTGCGATTACAATAACAATATTATTAGTTTTATGGCCTTCCCTAAAATGACGAGTCTGTGGCCGGTGTCTGGGTGCTGTGTTAGCTATAGGTTGGATTATATTGTAATTTTTATGCAGATATGTTTAGAAAGTTCATGTTAAATTTTACCTAAAAATAGCTATATATATTTAAACCTTACCTAACGTAAAGAAACGAAATGTTGGTTTAAAACTTTATAACGTTCTATGCTAATTTAAAGAATTATTAAAATAAATGCAACCTTTATAGTTTATTTAATTTTATTGAGGGTTTTTTATGTGCTCTTTCTGAACGCACAGAAAATGTCGCAAGACCGAGACCCATACGTAAATTCATCCTTGTGTAAGGGAGGTCAATTACACTTAGTACATTTTTCGGCATCGCCAGTAATCGAACCCTGGACCCTTAAATCAGTAGGCGTAAACGCTACCGGCTGAGCCAAGGCATTAGCTTATCTTTATTTCATACAATGTAGGCCTTACACATTTTTTAACTTGTAAAAATAAATTTCGAAAGATTCAATTTTTTTCTGATATTATGTTTAGGTGTATTCCATCATGTTATTCAGATAAAATGTATTAATCTTTAAAACACAAAATGGACTAAAAAGTGAAATGCTTATAGTTGCCTATGGCTTTAAACTTTAAATAGGTATAAAAACATTGCAATACGATTTTATTAAGAATGATTAATTTTGAAAGAACAGTTGAAATAATCATGGCAGATATTTTCCATAGTGGTTATTTGCAAAATAAACTCTTCTTTAATCCATATGTATATGAACTCCAGAATTATAGCACAATATTTAACTAACATGCCATTTTTTACCCCTTTCAGGTTTGAACCGACACACATTTCGTTTGTTGACAGAAATGACGCCATCATCATCATAATATCTACACGTGGTAATTTGTATATAGTTTCTTTCATGAAGCCATTTTTTGTCATTTTGTATTTTATTTGGTTTTTGAAAGGCGAGAATTATCAACAGTAGAATGGAAATAATAAATAAAATTCATCAAATACAATTGGATATATTCTAATAATGTGAATAGTATATCATAAACAAACAATAAACAGATTATGTGCTAGGATAATAACAGTACTAAACAGTAACGAAAACAAGCGGAATCAATTCGATATACATGTATTATCTTGTTGGCTGGCTAGCGGCTACTCAAGAGTGACGTCAGACCAATCACTGGACGTTTCGAGCGTGCCGTGTTAGTAGCCACCCTGTGGTGGCTAGGAAGAGAATGTGTACTATTTACAACGTATGTAGATGGTGTGCAGCTCTGGTGTACCTCCCAGTTGAAAAGGTTAGGTTAGGCAACGTTAGGTTAAGTTAGGTTAGGTTAGGTAAGGTTAGCCACCTGCTAGCCTATATAGCGAGATTTGAGTAAAATAGAATACATCAAAACATGTAAATAATACACATTCTCTTCCTAGCCACCACAGGGTGGCTACTTACACGTAATCGTTGACTTGGAAAGGGCGCCTGTCACCCCTCGTCTTGAGGTAAGGTGGCTACTTGCACGGGTGGCAACTAACATGGTGGCTACTTACACGTAATCGTTTCGAGTGCGCGTGGAATATTTAAAATCTGGAAACAGTTAAGTTCATGTATTTTTACTAATTTTTTTTCATATGAATAAATGATACATTTTGGAATCCTGAACTAATTTTGTTAAATTTATTTAGATTTGAAAATATCCCAATTACATAGCTATATATTTAGTTGACAAATACTAGACCTATACGAACAATTCGTATCGGTGGTTGCAGTGGTGGTGTCAGTCTCGCAATTGATTGGCCTGCTGGTGACGAGGTATTAGTCGTCTCCTTGGTCCCATACTCCTTTCCACCTTGCCTTCTATGACGTCACTCAATAAGGTATTTATTCTCATAGTTTGACCCATCCATGTGGCCTTTCTTTGTATAATCACCTGAAAACGGTCCTTTTTGCACTGTCTCTTCTTATAACCTCTTTATTTGTCACCCGATCTGTCCAATTTATTCTCTTTATTCTCCTGTAGAAGCACATCTCAAAGCTTTTCAAATATTTATTCTCCTTTTTCCTCCGGGTCCATGTTTCAGTACCAAACTCTATTTACAGCACTATTTAGATACCACATATCATTGATAAATCTCGAAAATTCTTCCAAAGCATTAATTGTATCAAATTAAAATATATTTTTTGTGTGTAAAATAGGAAAGAATTAAATAGCCATAGCTATTATTTATGCTTTTAGTGAGGATTACTCCATATAGATATCATATTCTGAAAATTTAAAAATGACACCTGGACACGGGATTCGAACCCGGGATCTTTGGCTCAGAACGCCAATGCTCTAACCACTGAGCTATCCAGAATTCATCCCGTGCTTAGGGTCATTCTTCACTCATATTTTAAGGCAGAATATGATATCTAGATGGTGTAATCCTCACTAAAAGCATAAATAATAGCTTTGGCTATTTAATTCTTAATATGCAATCCCGTACAATTATAATAATTGTGCAAATGGCAGCAATAAGCCAACTACCGAGTCGAAGATGGCTGCGTTATCTGATAGCTCGTGATATTAATATAATCACATACTTGTAACCGACGATTTCCGCACGTCCATCATAGGATCACTCTTATTTTGATGTGAAACATTAAAAAAATAAAATAATAAACCACCTCTTAAATAGCGCGGGATCTCAAGATGTCTGCAATGCGTCTCATTGCTCCAGCGGGTGGCCTACCTAAGTATTAATTAAAATAAAGGTGAGCTGGTGATCTAGGGGTAAGGTGTAAGACTTCTGTGCTGAGGGAGGGTCCGGGGCTCAATCCTCGGTCCCGGCACAGATTTATCTGATTGCCAAACCCTTCCTTCACCTCTGACAAAACGTGTATTAATCACAACTTGTGAATGTGAGGAATGCCAGGCCTCTTCCGTGGTTCGGATTCCACGTTAAACTGTAGGTCCTCCATTTCATCTTACAATCACCCTACCATTACACATTAGCGTAAGTGCGTATAACCCGACCGGGTAGTAAGACGCGATGCTAATAATAATAATAATAATAGAACTAGCTCAAGATGGGATAGGGTGTAATGAGGTGCCTGGATGGAACTATCTCAAGATATGGATAGGGTGTAAAGAGGTGGAATGAATATAACTAGCTCAAGATATGGATAGGGTGTAAAGAGGTGGACTGAATATAACTAGCTCAAGATATGGATAGGGTGTAAAGAGGTAGATTGGATAGAACTAGCTAAAGATAGAAATAGATGGCGTACTATTGTAAGTGCGGCAATGAACTTTCGTGTTTCTAATGCCATAAAGTATTTTATTTCTCGATAACCTATTTTCATCAAACAAATAAGCTAGCGACATCACAATAATTATTTCAAATTTAAATTATAATTCTAGAAAATAACGGATTCTTTTTTTTACTTCAAGTAAGGAGACGCGCCTTCAGACATTTTCTCTGTTCAAAAATCTGTGCCGTATTTGAATAATTCTGTCTGACGCCTTGGGGAAGCACCATGCAAACAAGACATAGGGAGCTCATGAATATTTCATCACGCACCCTGTCCTCTCCACCCTCTCCACCCTACACTCAGCCTTGAGAGTGTTCGCCTCACTCCCGCCATCCTCCCACAAGTCTCTCTGTTGGCCTTGTTGCACTCGGCGATGTCAATAAAATACCAATTGTTACCGGTAGTAACAGTCAAACGGCCACAGTGTCTAGTTCTGATTCTGAACAATACAATTTATAAGAGATGTGTGAACGTCTCTCTTTTTAAGGGGGTAGCATCGGTAAACAAGAAATTACCGCGCAGACGTTCAGCTTTAATGCAATATTTAATTCTACGACGCGTTATTTCAAAATATGGTTCACGTCAAAATAAAGTATACAGATTCAGGCAGGGCTCTTTTTCATTAACAACTCTATATTTTGAGTTTTATTAATAGAAAAAGTGGGAAAATATCGCTCACTTTCAACGGCTTTTTAAGAATACTTATGGAGTAATTAGGCTTAGTGAAAAAGGTCCTAAATTAAACCTTTCGCTAATAATTACAGTAATTTTTTATAAGCTCACAACATAACTTTTTTTTTAATATTTGAGAACTAGCACCCAGCTTTCCTATTTACCTTGAGACAAGAAATTTCGTAGATTTCTTTTTTTATTCTCTTTCTTTTTACATGATAAAGAGTTATTGTAGGTGAATGATGAAAGTGATTATAAGCTTAGACAGAATATATAAGTAGTTCCAGAAAACCACACAGGCCATTGTATTTTTTAAGCCGTATGGCCTGACAGTGATTGATACTTGCTCGCTGACCGAGGTGGCCGCCTTAAATACAAAGCTAAGTCAAAGATAAAGTTTTTGCTGTCGTCACAGAACACAACTCTTAACTTTTTAACTAAGCCTTAAGTAAGTCTAGATAAAGAGAAAGGTTTATAGGAAATACTAAATTCCGTGCTCCTCTTCCCCTTTTGTGTTAAGTGTTTGTTGGCCTAAATCTGGTTCGGATGCGTTAAGGCCGAGGATAGGGGGTTTGAAGGGGGTGAGTGGATATATGATCATGTGGGTTCGTGATTGACGTGCGACTTGGATTTTATAGTTTTATTGGTACTACTATGTATATTACAAATGTGATGTTGATAGTGATTTTGAAAATATAAAATAACTTGAGACTATTTGGAAGCTTGTGACAAAACGAAGTATTTCGAGGAATAACCAATGGCCTCTCTGACCTCTAGTTGATCCTACACGGTCTCCAAATCCCGGTACCCTGGGATCAAACGATGGCCCTCAAATACAAGTACTAATGTGCTGGCATATTAACCCGCATAGCCCCCAAAAGGGGCAGAGTGACCCCCTAGTCTAGATGGTGAATAGTCAGCCTCGATAGCTGGACACACCACTCTTTATTCTGCCGCCTGGCCTGGTTTCCCCCTCTGGAATGTTGATACTGTTTATGTGATCAGCACCTCTATTCTATTTGTTTACTAGCTAATCATAACACCGTGCAGTACTAGTTTTGTCATTCACAATCCAAAACAATACAGCCCTATACAAATACGCCTCCCAATTTAGAACGTGTGGTTACACTTCACTATATTATTATAAGTTGACATAGCTGAGTTTATCTACGCTTACATTATTGATGTAATTTAATCACCAGTCGATTTCAAAATTCTTTTTAATAGCCGCAATAAAATAGGCAGAAATATGTCTTAATGAATAATGAGATAATTCAAAACTGTTCACACTATATCGAAGTTTTCCTCTTACTTTGAAATGTTTTTAATATGCGAAGGTTATTTTGGGTGTCAAAGATTTGCACTCCCCCTACCATTGTTTACCTTTAATAACCAGTTAAAGGTGGATATAAAAGCAACCAGAAAAAAAGGTCGACTTCAAAGCTCACAATTAAATGATTACAAAACACATTACGGTAATATTCAGGGCACATTTTACCCCTAGAGCAGAAGAAAGTGAAACATTGATTGAACCATGTCTAGAGGCTGAGCATTGTTGCTTGGATTCTGCAGTTGGCTGTTAAAAAAATCTAGCTACATTAAAAAATAAAGACACAATTTTAAACAGGCAACTGCAGTATCCAAGCAACAATGACCAACCTTTAGCCACAGTCCTAGTCAGTGTTTTACTCTCATCTGCTGAAAAAAGGGCCTGACAGTCCCTGAAAATTACTGTAGTAACTAATATGTTTTATTAGGTTTTAATTTTGAGCTACATTTTTATGGTAAGTGTATAGGCCTCCTTTAAATGTTTACTAAATATAGCCGCTATGTACCATATTTTAATTGTTTTCTTTGTCATCAACAAAACATTTATCAAAGGACGACCTACAAACAAATTGATGAAAAATTGAAATATATTGTTACCTCATGTGGTTTGGGGACTAAACCCCCTTCCTCCTAGTAACAAAATTTAGTCTATTAATATAACAATATTTTTTATTACAGGGCAGCGATATCATATATAGTATACTTGTTTTAAAATTATTCTTTATATTTGAAATTTAAGGTAATCGAAGTAGTAGAACACTTAGTCAAATTTTTTAGCAAACAGCGTTTCAAACAATTTAAACATGTTTAGTAAGGTGAATTTCAAGAAAATGGAGCAGTTTTCCTCTGAAGATAATTCATGAGAGAATGTTTTGGGAAATCATACAATGTAACCATTCGATCATTCCCACACAGTATCAGAGATATACACGGTGTTGTGGCTTTAAAATAAACATATTTTTATTTTACTTTTCCCCCTTCTATAAATATTATTGGCACGATCTCGTGGCTGGGAATCAAGGCATCATAACGTAAGCAATCCAAATATGGAAAGTTTACAGCTCCAGCTCTCTGGAAAATTCCATGATTTTTTTTCCCGTGGTGATTTCACACATCAGTCAGCATTCCAAACATCCACACAAGTGTGAAATATAAACATTGCCATTCTAGAAATGTTATTCTAAGAAGAGCAGCCCGTAAAATCTATTCGTCTGCAATCATGGCTAGAAAACTACTTTTGAGGTAAAAATAGGATTCAAGAAGTTAATAAATGAGAAGTTTCGCCACAGAAAACACATAATTGGTTCACATACGAAAAAGTTTGGTTACAATAAAATTATACTGTAATTATTATAGTCAATATATGTACTATTTTTATACTAAACACAATTGACACCCTAAAAAAACTATAAACAACTAATACTTTTTCCTCTAGATTACTTAAACATAAAAAGTATAATTTAAAAATCCTATACACTAAGGCATACTTTGAGTTGCTATGATTATTTATTTGTCTGTGCTAAAAAAAAGGAGGCTACTATGTCTATTTTTACGTATTCATACGTCAAGTTATGTGAGCTGCGACTGTCACCCCACTTTTTACTGTTTAATCAGTGTTATTTTATAGGTATTGTTAACATCGATCAAAAGTGACAACTGCATATCACATAGTTTGACGTATGAATACATGAAAGTAGATCTGGAAGGTTTCCTTGCTGTCAGATAAGGTTCTTCCTACGAAAATTGTACTGTACATGTTGTGTTTTCGTATCGTTTCTTACTATCCGTCCAAGTTATCTGCAGTTACCCAGAGACCGACCAGGTGCTGAAACTGGGCCCGGTATCAGGGGCAAGGCACGTGTCCCCCTCTCTTTATAATATTTTACTTCAGTGGCAGCCAAACCCTATTTGTTTAGGGAGTAGTTTTAAAATAAAAGAAGGGATTTTGAGGGTCTGGTGATACAGCCCCATTCAATTTCTAGAAAATATTTACAGTGGCCATCATCTGAATGTTAAAAAAAAAAAAAAAATTAGACTCCTCTATAAGCTATACGGAGTGGTCCTGCCCCATAAGATGTTTGACATTTGAATGCTCCTAGAAATTATTTAGAGTGGTTCCCACTCGAATTATTTTGAGCAGTAGAGTGTTTTTAAGTACAATTCAGAGTGATTCTCCTTAATACATTTTTTGATACTTTGATGCTCCTACAAGATATTTGGATGGTCCCTCTTTGGCAAGTTTTCAAAATTTTATTAACTCTTAGACGCTCTTTTGAATAGTCCTTTCCTGAAAAAGTTTGAAAACTAGATTCTTCTATAAAATATTTAGAGCAACCGACCTCCAGAAATCTTCAGAAATTTGAATGTCCCTAAAAACTATTTATTATGGCCTTCACCTAGAATGAAATACATTTTATAGAAGCTATTTATGATGGCCTTCCCTTGTCATATTTTTGAAAATTGGTTGACTCGAGATGCTATTTGGAGTATCCTGACCTGGAAAATCTCTGAAAAAATCTCTTTTGGGACCTACTCTATTTCTTATATGTATTCATAATTTACCTAATGCATAACGCAATCTAATACCTATTTATTTGCTGATGACACTGCTATAATTAATTTTAGTAAAGATAATGCATCAGTATACAGAAATTTACAGAGGGATTTAGGGGGCTTATCAACATGGCTTGGAGTGAACAGGTTATCTTTGAGTGTCACAAAAACTAAATATATGAAATTCTCAATCAAGTCTAAACATAGAAATGAGAATATTGATATAAAAATAAATGGAGAAAAAATAAAGCAAGTAAATTGCGTCAAATACCTGGGCATGACTTTAGACGATAACCTAAAATGGGTCTCACACATCAGGTCTCTAAGCAAGACTCTCTCCAAATATACCAACCATAACACGTCTAACACACTATAACCCCGATTATCCTAATCTCCAATAAACGAATAACCGCAACCATGACGTAAATTTCCCCCCACACTCTCTGAGGAAGTTCACTTGGTCAATATTTTTGTACATTCCTAGCCAATTTATTATATCATTTATTCATCTTTCATATTTAATCTGTTTTAAGAGATTATTTAGAATAATTTCATATTAAAATAGTACAGTACAATATATTATTGTAAGCCTACCATCAAAATTTTCGATAATTTGGTCCACATATGTCCCAAATCAATTTGGATTATCAAAGTTCTACTGTATGAGAATTGATTGGTAAGTCGCCCATCCATCTGGAGCCCTTCGGCTGGTTGATTCTGACTGCACCATCTGGTAGAAAGCACATATATTAGGTAGGTTCAAAGAGGGCTGTAGTTTCCAGTTTCTTTCCGCACTGTGTTTCTACGAGGAAGTGAGAAAGAGCCTATACATTTTACTGGAAATATATTTTCACATACCTTCCCTGTCGGTACCTTTTACATGCCACAATTGCCATGAGACCGACGGCTTTACTTCGACTTAGAAGGAAGCTATGCTAAGGATTTGTATCGCTCAAGAAAAATCCATCGACCCAAACTGGGTTCAAACCCACGAATATTGTTTCTTGAGGCGAGAACCTTACCCCAAAACCGCCGAGGTCTGATATAAGGATTTACACATTAAAATAAAAGGCCTACAGACTTTATATTCCACTAAACTACAATTTACTATAGGTAAACTTAAGGTTTAAAACTTTAATCCTTGTACACAAGAATTATTTTTTACAAAATTACAAATTAATATATGTTAATATAGGAATGGAAAAATTTCATTGGCAAATAAACCCTTTTTTCCCCAATTTACAAACTCATTTAAAGGCTTCCTTTTTTTTTCCCATGCATGCCCCTTCATATTTACTCAACTTATATTTACTTTATGACACCCTGAGGCCCCAATAAGTTTTATGTCTACCAGTTTTTAAAGAGGTGTGATGGCTGTAATCATATCAGGCAACTGGGCGATTCCCCCGAGCAGTGTGTGTAGTGTACAATCCAATTTTCATAGGAAGGAGCTTATCTGACAGCTAAGATAGTTACTAGATCTTCTTTCGCGTATTCACACGTCGAGTAGTGTGTTTTACAGCTGTTAGTTTTGATAAGTATATTCAATACTTAAAAAATAAAACTAATACAATAGTAAAGTTTTATTAATGTTGCCAACAAACAAACAAAACTTAGTTTCTAAAAGACCCTTTCTATGAGCACATGGCAGTATTATGTATGGAAGGAGCACGTTTCTAATTCATTTAGTTTCCAGACGTGTCATCTCAAGAATTCGAAATATTATGCCAGGTTTATATGACTTGGGAACGATTTCAAGAGCTAGATACTTTACGTAACATTCCATTATTTATATAAATAATAAATATAATCTTAATGTAAAAATGGCACACACAAACACTTTAATCAATATTTCCAGTGTATTTCTCTATGTGTAATTTTAAGCATAGTCTGAAAGCTATACTTTACACACGTAGGATCATGTAAGAACATTAAAAAAACAACTTTGTGTAGTAAAGTAAAAAGAGATGGAGTAAGAATTCATCACTATCAATCAAAGTGAAGCAAAAACATATAAACAAATAAAAAAAATAGGGCTTCGGGACTATTTGTTTGCGAAAAGCTAGATTTAGCTATCTAGCAATTTCTTTTGATCTCAGTACTGCGGCGGTTCTCGTTAAAAGGTCTCAGAAAATTAGCTAATTTCACCTTTTCATTAATATATTTTAAAATTTTAAAACTTAAAATGTACGATTTTTAATCCAATATTAACATGTTGATGCCTTTCTTCTTCATTATGTCCTAAGCCATATTTTGAAATAACAAACCACTTATTTAATAACGTGGGGCTTATACAAGTCTTCAACGTATCATAACGATCTGGTAGTTGGTCCCCTTGAACATTTAGATATAATTTCGCTAATTCTCAATATAATGTATAACATTTTTAACATAAATGCAAATGTTTCCCGAGTAAGTTAAGTAATTATTACAGCCTGATTTCCATAGGAAGACCGATATTTAAAACTGTAAAATCATGTTGCCACAATGGCGTAAATAAAAATTTTACAGTTGTATTCAAGATAACTTATTTACCAGCCCAATTGATTAATATTATAAATACAAATCATAAGAAAAAATTATTGAAAGCTTTTTAATTGATTAATCAAATAAAACATATTTTACGATGTCAAATTTGAGTGACTTTCAATCAATGTTGGTGATTGTAATTGGGCTTCCTATAAAAATCAAGATTTATAATATCATCGTACATTTAATATAAATTAGATGAAATTACAAACTCCCATTTTTAACTCAGCTGTATTTCGATTAGTGTATTAAACTTCAAACGCGAATCGGATACCCTCTCTCTCAATATCTAAATCGGTTTAGTTTTGAAGTCAGCCAACCTGACTAATCCCCAGTTCTGAAAGCGAATACCAAAGAGAAAATGCGAGTGAAAATAGGAAGCTTTCTCCTCGCAAGAACGTATCAGAAGCGATGAACAGAACCTGATAATGAAGCAATTTATATGTTAATCAGGATAACCTTCAATACTAAGACTTAATACTTCAAGTTCGTTTCTACAAAACAAAAAAACTTCTTTGCACATATTCGGAAATAGGGAGACTTAGAATTATTGAATGAAACGTTTCGATAAAATTGGTCTCTTTGTGTCCTATGAATGTAATATTTTAACTTTGGATATGACAATAACCAATTAGCCTTCTACCAAGTCTTAGCTGACCTGACGACTCAAGATACTAAAGTATTAGGGATCAGGAATGTTGAAATTAGAGGATATGTGCCCGCATTTACGTGTAGGAAGAGTGGAAAACCCGGTGACTGTATGGTTTAAAGCGTCACTCTCGCAATAAAACTAGACTGCCGATGACGGGGATATCAGGGTTCGAATCCCGGTCGGGTGTATTAAGAGTGGTTTTCCACTCTTTCTACACGCAAATGCGGGCACAGTTCCTCTAAACTCAACGTTCCTAATCCCTAATACATTGGTGTAACTAGTACATAGGTATATAGCCCGAATGAGTAGTAATTAAGACAAGGTGTTAAACAATAAATGGTTTAAAAAAACCTTTCGGTTTTGTGGATAGTGGTATTATTTCTAAGGATTGCCAACCATCTTCTAAAACTCCATCAGATATATCCATATTATTATTTTAGTTTGTAGGTCACGTTGATTCATCAAGAAAAGTACCATTTAAAATGTGCGTTTATCTTGAGTGGTCAGGTCATATAAAACTTGGATAAAATATATTACAAAATGTAGAGTGAGGTCCGTATAGGAAATATAACTAATTAGGTATTTTGTTTGTTATATAGTATATTAAAAATAAAGTCATCGTTAAATTTGTTCACAGTTATTATAGAAAAAACATTCACGAAGCTCTTTTTTCCTTTCTCTTTTTTTCATATATATTTAACACTCTTTGCCTTAAACAATAGATTACACTTTCTGAAATAACTCCAAGAACAAATTAACCAAACAAAATATCGCTTTCTGGAACTTTTAATGTTTCCCACTTACACGGTTTTAAAAAGCCTTGCTTTTATTTGAATTATTTCCTCAGCAGACAACAGTAAGTCCCTCCCCCCCAATTTTATCCTCTTCCTCCACCCCCTTCCAACCGCTAAGCTTTGTCGGTAAAACCTTGGCTTGAAGCTCATCACAAACAAGGCCCATTATAAAGTTGTTATTATTTGGAATTCATTTTGAAGTTCCCGACATAACTACGTATTAAATTGTTGTCATCTCCCCCCACCTCCCCACTCCAACAACAAATGTATATTCTACAGTACAGTAATCACATATCCAATTGTGACGTACAGGTTATGTCTGCAGACGGCGCGGCGGTTTGTAAAGAAAAAAGGAAAAAGCGGTATTGGTTCAATTTTTTTGATTAAATGTTTTGAATCTCTTCCTTCAAAGGCGAACTGTTAAAAAGCCAATTTGAAAATAATTTTATCATTTCTTTGGGGGTATTTAAAAAAAAAAGCAATTCAATAATTATTTATGTTTGCGTCTTAAAGATATTTAAACATATCATTACCCTATCTTTATTGAGAAAAATAAATATTAATTTTAAGCCCCAAATATTGGCATATATATATATATATAATTCTCTACTAAACCACGTATTAAATCAAACACACAACATTTTAGGCGATGAAATATCATCTTCTAAACAATATAATACACTGCATTCAACATGACTAAATTCAAGCCACACTTTTGTATATTTTAAATTTAATCATCTCTAATTTTTCAACAAAAAAAATTTTGTGATAGTAATTTGGTGTTTTATATTTAATACGTGTGCTCATACATGGCAAGTAAAATATTAAATGGATTTTTTTTAGTTAATTTTTAAAAATGCATTTACTAGGGCCTTGTATGAAAAAAATAATTCATCGGGAAGAGTATTTGCATTTCTTGATACTTGCGTCGGTGGTCACATGGTCTAAGGCGTCAATCTCATACTATACCGGATTGCCAACTACGGGGAGATCGGGGTTTGAATCCCAGGTTGGGTGTAGTGTGTGTGTGTGTGTGTATGAGGGTTGCATAGTAGAGCACTGGAAGCGTTGAAGACATTTATAAATCCTGGATTATGTATGAAGTGGTTTGATATTTTTAAATACTGTTTTCATCAAAATGTAGGTTGAAAGTTCTGACCAGCTATTAGATATTATGTGATTTATTGCATGTTAAATAACTCAACAGATGAAAAAGAACCAAATAAATATCCTGTCTTTATGAGGGATTAAAACGCATTTAATTTTTTTTCCCACCTCTTGTGAAAGGAACAAATTATTAATGTTTTCTCAGAGAAACGATATAAAAAAAATACCACGTTCATAAATATTTAACGCCGATGACATCGATAGCCAGCTACACATTGCGAGGTTGGCAAGTGTATGTGTGTGTGATGATTACAATCAGTTGCGTCAGAAGCATTATTACCAGATTATTGGTTGCTAGGGGAATGGACAGTGCAGTTTATTACCACTGGAACCTACGACCGAGGGCCAAATGAAAAGCAAGGGGGAGAGGGGAGGTGTACTCAAGCCCCCTCCCCTTTCTACTATACACAGTCATATTCCATCCATGTGGCAATATTGTGATAAGTACAGTACACTCTCAATCAGAAGAAAGTGGTCCCAGTTGAATATGATCAAGTACAAAAATATGCTAGCCCAGCTTCTTTTTTACCACCTCTGTAGTCTAGTGGTCAGAGTTTCTGACTATAGATCCAAAGGTCCTGGGTTTGATCCCAGGCGCTTCCAATTATTATTTTTGTGATCAGTGGGTCTGGAACGGGGTGTAAGGACAAAATGAGGAGCTACTTGGATTAAAAGTAGAGGCTCCGGTCTAGAAAACTAAGATTAACGGCTGGAGGATTCGTTGTGCTGACCACATAACGTTCTTTATCCAGGGAAGTTGGCAATATTTTCGTCAACAGACGTTGGCCACTTGGTCGGTATGGCTCGACTGCGGTATGACGTTATGGGGTTTTTTTACTATTTTTTTCCCCATCGTGGGTTAGTATCCGGTTGGGTTACACCCGTTCATTAATTACGCTTATGAAATAGGGATGAATAAGGTACCGTTTTATAGAAAATGTAGCCACATTTACATGGAGAGAGGGTGTAACACCATTTTGGAGGGTAAAAAACCACCTCCACCACAGCTTTCAGATAAGGTTCTTCTTAAGTAAATTGGACTGTATATTGGAGTCACTAGTCATCCGCTGCATATCTATTGTCAAAGCAAACATAAAACATTTTTAGACTTTAAACAAAATCAGTACATTTTACTGTCTTAAATATATGATTGATTCAAAATTTTAAGATATCGCATGGACAAATATATTTTTAAATAATAAATGTTATCCACATCAATGTTGAATTTTGCCTTGTTATTGATTTTGCATATTTTTTATGTATGTTAGTTATTGAGTAATAGTCAAAAATTCTAGGTCATCTTTATTATTTTTCATTATGTTATATAAAAATTGATGTGTTTGTGATTCAGTAAAAAAAAGTAGGTAAATAAGTTTTATGTGGTGTCTTGATATACAGGTATACTGTAAACTGTGGGATCCCCTTCATCGGCGGAGAAGAAATACGAAAACAATTTTTTAAAGTTAATATAAACACGTGTCCTATTTGACCTTGTTTTCGAGTTATAGTCATGTTTGTATCCCAGTAATATGGAGCTTCTTTACATTATAGGCGGAAGTGCTCAAAATGGCGACCTTAACCCTGGAAACAAGCGTGCAGTCTTTGTGTCGTAGAATGCCACTCGCTTTCAAAAATACCAGGTGTTTGTCGAAGGTGTCAATTTTGAGCACTTTCTATAATGTTAAGAACCACCTCGGTGGCGTAGTTGGCTAACGCGCTAGTCGTGTTGAGCTCAACTGCCGAGGACGGGGAGATCAAGGCTCGAATCTCGGTCGGGTAAACTGGGGGTGGCTTTCCCTAAATGGCTTTCCACTCTCTCTCTCTCCACTCAAATGCGGGTTCACTTCCTCTAAATTCAACTCTTCCCAATTCCTAATCCATTAGCGTAATTAGTACTTAAGCGTATAACCCGAACGGGTAGTAAGACACGATGCTAAATAATAAATAATAATAAATATAATGTAAAGCAGTTCCACATTACTGGGGTACAAACATTACTATACCTCAGAGACAAGGTAAAATGGGACACATGTTTGTATACACATAATATCTCACGTATCGTCCAATTCATAGCTACGCTAATTTTTACCAGTTGTTACATCCCAATACACGGAGCTAAGGTTCATTCAACAACAAAGTAAACAACACGATAAACAACAAACACATCACAAGAGAGAAGAGAACTCCAGTCGGCTCTTGTTCTCGAGCTATTAACACGCCCAATGTGGTCAGATCGGAATATCGAGCATTTCGGTCAAGGTCGAGACGTGCCCAGCGAGGTGATCACAAACACGTGGAACTCTGTAGAGCTCTCACCAGTTCATTTACTCAGTCACTCACTCATTCACTCTCTAAGTCACTCACTTATTCAGTCACTCAGTCGTCACTTACTCAATCATCACTTACTCAATCATCACTTACTCAGTCGCCCCCTTACACACAGACTCACTCATTACCTTATTCAGTCATTCACTCCTTTGCTCAGTCGTCACTTACTCAGTCAGTCAGTCACTCACTCATTCACTCAATAGTTACCTACTCAGTCACTCAGTCATTCACTTACTCACTAGTTACTTACTCAGTCACTCACTCATTCACTCACTCACTAGTTACTTATTCAGTCAGTTAGTCGCTCATTAACTCAGTCCATCACTCACTCACTCACTCACTCATTAACTCAGTCACTCACTCACTCAATCATTCATTAAATCATTCGCGAAATCCATAATTCCTTTAGTCAGTCAATCACTAACCGACTCATCAACTTACTCAATCACCCACTCACATATTCACTAAGTCACCCATTCACTTAATAACTCAGTGACCCCCTCAATCAGTCTCTTAGTCACTCACTTAGGCACCAATCAGTTACTTAATCATTCACTCATTCAATCAATATGCCAATCACTCAGCAAGTCACCCAATCAAACAGTCAGTCACTCACTTGCTCTTTCACGACTTCTTGGAAAAAATATATTTCCAAAATATATGCACAATTTTTACTTTCTCTCTATCTTACAGGTAGAGAAAGTATGGTGATCGTCAAAAAAATCGAACTCGAGATTTTGATGAATTTTGACGTTTCATGACTTCCTGAATCCGAAAAAGTGGTTTTTGAATTTCCGTCTTTCTGTCTGTCTGTCTGTCTGTCTGTCTGTCTGTACCTCCAACTAGAGCCTAAACTATTTTACCGATTGAGCTGAAACTTGATATCTAGGGTTTTCATAGGGTTGCCCCGAGGGGTTTTTGGAATTGGATATCTACCCCTAAAATTAAGGGTAGTTTACTGAAGGGAAAAAAGAGAAAAAGTCGATTTTCTCAAAATCGGCTCTAACGATTTTGATTAAATTTCATTTATGAACATTAATAAATATTCCAAACAAAATGGCTACTCTCAATATTTCGGCAAAATGGCTTTAAGGGCTCCGGTCTGATGCGTAAATTAACATTTTTTATAATAGCTCCGAAACTATTTGAGATATGAAATTACTTAGCATTACAAATATGTATATATATTTATAATACAAATATTTTATTCGAAACATATTTTTATAAAATCAATAATTTTCAATCTATACGCAATTATATATATATTTTTAGCTTTTTGGACATTAAAGCTTAAGTATTGCGATCGTAAAAAAAACTAACCTGAAATGTTGATGGATTTCGACGTCTCATGACCCCCCGAACCCTAAAAAATAGTCTTTGCAATGCCGTCTGTCTGTGTGTCTATTAAAACTTAAAATTAAGGGTAGTTTACTGAAGGGCAAAAAGAGAAAAAGTCGATTTTCTCAAAATCGGCTCTAACGATTTTGATTAAATTTCATTTATGAACATTAATAAATATTCCAAACAAAATGGCTACTCTCAATATTTCGGCAAAATGGCTTTAAGGGCTCCGGTCTGATGCGTAAATTAACATTTTTTATAATAGCTCCGAAACTATTTGAGATATGAAATTACTTAGCATTACAAATATGTATATATATTTATAATACAAATATTTTATTCGAAACATATTTTTATAAAATCAATAATTTTCAATCTATACGCAATTATATATATATTTTTAACTTTTTGGACATTAAAGCTTAAGTATTGCGATCGTAAAAAAAACTAACCTGAAATGTTGATGGATGTCGACGTCTCATGACCCCCCGAACCCTAAAAAATAGTCTTTGCAATGCCGTCTGTCTGTGTGTCTATTAAAACTTAAAATTAAGGGTAGTTTACTGAAGGGCAAAAAGAGAAAAAGTCGATTTTCTCAAAATCGGCTCTAACGATTTTGATTAAATTTCATTTATGAACATTAATAAATATTCCAAACAAAATGGCTACTCTCAATATTTCGGCAAAATGGCTTTAAGGGCTCCGGTCTGATGCGTAAATTAACATTTTTTATAATAGCTCCGAAACTATTTGAGATATGAAATTACTTAGCATTACAAATATGTATATATATTTATAATACAGATATTTTATCCGAAACATATTTTTATAAAATCAATAACTTTCAATCTATACGCAATTATATGAATTTTTTTAACTTTTTGGACATTAAAGTTTAAGTATTGCGACCGTAAAAAAAAACTAACCTGAAATGTTGATGGATGTCGACGTCTCATGACCCCCCGAACCCTAAAAAATAGTCTTTGCAATGCCGTCTGTCTGTGTGTCTATAAAAACTTAAAATTAAGGGTAGTTTACTGAAGGGCGAAAAGAGAAAAATTTGGTTTTCTCAAAATCTGCTCAAACGATTTTGATTAAAATTCGTATCTAGGCGTTGATTAAGATTATAAATAAACTGGCTATTTTCATTTTCCTATGAAAATGATTTTTAGGGTACTTTACAGAAGCGTTAATTTCCGTATCTCCACAACTATTTGAGAAACTAAACAACTTATCATTGCAAAATTGTAGGACTATTAGAAATAAAAAACTTTTATTTGACATATATTTTTATAAAAGCAACAGTTTCTGAGATATTTGCAAATATATTAATACAATTTTGTGAGCTTTAGTTGTAAACATATACTACTTAAGTCTTAACGCAATAATTCTCCAATGCCATAGAGTAATTAAATATAAGTATCTAAAAAAGTATGTTATTTTTCCTTAAAGCTCTTAGGAGAAATGTTTGCATAGCAATGATCTATCTCCATTTTAGACTCAATAGTCAATATTTACATTTTTTATTGGTCAAAATGTATAAATGAATAATTAAATATCAATGCGATGACTTGAAGATCTGCAACACCTTATAAAATGTTAAAATTTTAACCAGAAATCGAAATTTTAATACGAAGTGTTGACCCTTGTGGAAGACATTAAACTGTTTGAAATGTTCTTAGGTGGACAAAGATGCGCCTCTTTTCTCATTGATTCTATATCATTGTATATTATTTTATGCGTGTTCTTATGTGGAGTGGTGATGATACAATGTACATTATTCCGTTCAGAAATCTTACGAGTTTATAGAAAGAGAGAGAAAGTCTGTGCGGTGCGCCGTACCATTTATTTTTAAATGTTACACTAAAATTCAAAAGAATGTTGATCACAGCATGTTGGATGGTAAGTAAATTTGGTTAGGTACACCAACAAAATGGATTGTTTTAAATTCAGGTGGGGATAAAATAAAATGTATTTATAAATCAAGGGAAAATAAAACACACCCATTTAAATGTTTCAGGTAGGAGTGAAGCGAATGCGAGTTAAGGGCAGTATTTTTGCAATTCTTATATCAAAACATTTATTTGGTCAAAATAAATCAAATATTTCTCTAGTAACAAAATAGAGTTTAGCTTTCTTCACATGGTGACCTCAACAGTTCTTGAATATCTGTCAAGGATGATTTTAAATTTAATAAGACAACTTTTTCTCTTGATTAAAAACTTTTTTCACCTAATGCCGCTATGTTCATGACAGATTTTCAACATCTGTAAAGATAATTAAACTTTGTTTCTAGTGGGTACATATTTGATTTCTTATGGCTAAAAAATATTTTGCTACAAAAACTGCAAAAACTGCAAAAAAAAAAAACTGCCCTTAACTCGCGTCCCCTAAACTCCCACCTTAAGGATTTGCAATAGCATGAAGACTAAAATAAATAATTCAAGTTGATGTCTATACTCTGACAGTGATGGAGGTTTTACACATTTAATATTATTTTAAACGTCAAATTCTTATGGTCTAGTTTGTCAGTGTTGGGGCGATCAGGGTTCGAATTCCAGCTGGATGTACAGAGGGTTGTATTTCCTAGATGGATTCAACATTTACTTCACTCAAATTCGGCTAAATTTCATCTAAACCCTCTAATGCGATTAAAGTTTGCGTAGTACAAACGTCTAGTAAGATTGTGAATTCAGCCCTTTGACTAATTTAGAGTTGCAGACCACCGGTGTAATAAGTCAAGGTCGAACTGATAACTTTCAGAGTAAGCGTACAACCAAACCGGATAGTAAGGCGTGGTGCTAAAAAAAACCTTTAGAGAAAATATAATGTACATTCCTTAGGCAATTCCGTATAATAAATATCAAATTTTCATAGAAATAGCCTCATATGACAGCTAGAGAAGTTAATAGATCTACTTTCACGTATTCATACATCCAGTCACGTGAACTGCAGCTGTCATTTTTGGTAGAAATAACACTAATAATATAGTAAAATGCTATCAATTATGGCCGTAGAATTTAGTATTTTCTAAAAGGCCCTTCTTAATAAAACTAAAGTATAATTACCTATAACCCCAATACCTGGGAAATAAAATATAATCATGTGTTTAAATAACATCCTTTTTTTAAAACTAACAATGTAAAAATAATGTAAAATGTAAATTAACAAATTTAATAAAAAATTTTACTTTCTTCCAGTATTGTATCGTAAAAAAAACAACGAGATTTTGACGGATAATGACGTTTTACGACCCCCTGAACTGGAAAAAATTGTTTTTGCAATGAAATTTGTCTGTAACTCGGCCTAAAGCCGGAACCATTTTACCGACTGGGCTAAAACTTGGTATTTAGACTTTTCATAAGGTTCTCTCGAGGGAATTTAGGATTTAGATATCCAAACCTAAAGTTAAGATTAGTTTACTGAGGGGTAAATAGAGAGTAAATAGTTTTATCAAAATCTGCACAAACTATTTTGATTAAAATTTGTATCTAGACCAGGCCCTCCACATGGGGAGGGATGGCAGGTAACGTGATACTGGGACCTGGGGGGCCCACCTGGGTTGGTGTGTATTATTATAATATCAAGTTTTAAAACTTTTTTCCCTAATTTTTTATTGTAGTTGGAAATCATTGCAACAATCTTTAATTTGTAAAGGGATATATAGTGAGCTTCAAAAACAGATTGCATGTGAAGCTGATAAGTGAAAAGCGGTTTTGCGAAGGTTACTGGATGTTACGTTATCCTTACCATCAAGAGGTTTGCCTTTCCAAAGAGATAAAATACTTTTTTCACATAGTCCTGCAAGATGAGACATTTTAAAAGAACTTGTGCCATTATCTTTTAAAAAATCTGGAACTAGATGGAATGAGCCTGTAGAAACTGTTCTCCCCATAGGGAAGCATTACCCAGGGATACTCAAAGCATTGGACTGCGTACTGCAAGAAATGTCAATAACCTTACAACCAAAAATATACAGCATTGCTGTGGGCCTTAGAAATTTTTTTCTTCTTTTGAGGGAATTGTTATGGTGGTATTTTGACATCAAGTTCTGTCTTTAGTTGATGAACGAAGTGTTACTATTCAAGCTCAAGGAATGTTTTTTGAGGTTAAAGTCAATCTCATAAAAGACCTACAGCAGGAAATGCAAAAGTTGTGAAATTCGTGGGCAAATATTCTACAAGAGTCACGTTTCGTTGCACAAGAAATGGAAATGCCATCAATTTTCCCCGTAAAAGGAATCGTCTACGCTCTACATAGTATAGAAATACCAGAGGCAGACCAACAATTCACTGCAGAATATAAGTTCAAAACGTGTGTAGTTTACAGGGTGTTAGATTTCCTAGAAGACTATAAAGCAGCAATTTTTTTCTATGAACTTTTCAGTCCAGTTTTGAAGTATGATTCTTTAGATGAGAAATAAATAAATGAAGGTGAAGGCTGAAGCTCTAGTAAAAAAGTTTCAAAGTGAATTATCAACTGATTTATGTGATGAAATGGTGCATTCAAAGCATATTTATTCCATTATGTTTGAATCTAAGATTGAAGTAGGCCCTTTGAAATCATTAAATTCAATATGTGATAAAATATTTGGAGCCAATACTCATGAATGTATACATTGCATTCTGTATTTTTTGTACACTTCCCCTTACTGTTGCACCAGCAGAAAGAGCCTTAAGTAAACTTGGCATTGTGTTGAAGATCTGGCAAAGAGCATCAGTGAGCCAGCAAATGCTTGAATTCGTTCTCCTTACTGACTATAGAACATGGCTTGGCTTTTAATTCGGACCTTACAGAAGTCATAAATGAATTCGATAACAGGAAAGCTAGAAAAATGTAACATTTAAATTAGTGAGTCAGTTACAAAATCAATGAACGTCAACTGTATGTTATTTTATGACTTACCCACGTTTATGAACACAATTTGTGAAATTTATTGAGTATGTTGTTCGTTTCTATTTTGTTTATTGAAAATTTTACAACATAAGAACATTAATTTTCTTTCATATATATTTTTCTTGTTTTATGTACAAAATAAAAACACAGTTCAAATGTACCGGTACTAGTATTTTAATTTCAAGTGTTTTCACGGTCAGAAAGAGTACAAGCTAGTTTAGTATGAGTAGCTATATTTATGAAATCTGAATGAGACTGCTAATGAAGATACCTTAATAGGGGGTTTACCTGACCTGGTACTGGAGCCCAGAGTGCCGATGTGGGGGGCCTGATCTAGACATTGTTTTACATTAAAAACAAAATGACATTTCTCATTTTACTATGACCATGAATTAAAGGGCTTTATATCAAAGGAAATGTCAAATTTTGATCAAATCTACCCAACTATTTAAGATACAAACTAAATCGTTGTAAAGCTGAAGTATTATTAAAAAAAAGATTTATAAGATCAATAGTTTCTGCGCGCTATTGATAAATATAATATTTAAATTGATGTCTGGGATATTGATTGTTTTGCTCTTTGGTTAACATAAATAATAATTTTTTCTCAAAAAGTCAATGTTTATGTAAAATTATTTCATTTATGCTATTTGATGGGTTTTTTCCTGCACCAATATCTCTTATTTTGTCTCACATATTTACGAGTTCTGAATAAATATCTACATTTTTACGCAAAGTAGCAAGAACGTCTTTGTGCTGCACAGTGCCATTAGTTGTTTTTTTTAAGTTGTGAAGCAATCATTTAATGTTTATTTCTGCCAAACATTTTTTTGTCGTCAATTTACTCCTCGTTGTGTTAAAATATATTTGTTAAACTCACAGTGAATTTATTTCCACACTTTTTCTTCGATGCATGTTTTTTTCTTCTTAAAGTATTTTCGAAGTTACTCGATAATTCCATGTCTGTCCTGGCTCGTGGCTTATTTTCCAACCAAAAGCGAGTGTACAAACTCCCCGAGTTGGAGGAGCTGTTTTATTCTTGTGAGCTGTTTCCTTGCTAGCGTGAGAGTGATGCAGCTGATAAGTTCCGAGTTGCCCGGGTGTTTGCCCTGACAGAAAGAGCTAAGGACCGCCTTGAGGCTACCATAACATCGTATTGTTCTAAGAGGGCCTTCACCACCGACTTGTATCTCCAGAGATACATTCCCTTGAGTCAACGAACCTTATGCTTCTGTACAGTCAGGGATATAAACGGCTATAAACCTTCCATTCGACCTTTTTAAGGTGATGATGTAGAGAATGTGAGAAAATGCCAGTGTTTTTGCAGTATTTATAGTAAAACTTTTTTTTGTTGAGAAAATAAATCAAATATTGCTTCAGTACAAACAGAGTTTAATTTTCTTCACATGGTGATATAAACAGTTGTTGAATATCTGTCATGAGCAGACGAGAAACTTTTTAAATGAAGGGTAAAAAGTTGTCATTTACTTCTAGAACACCCTTGAAATACACTAAAGAGTTTTTATATCAATGGATGAAGAAAATTAAATTCTTATATTTGTTTAGAAGCAATTTTTTATTTATTTTGGCCAAAAAAAAGTTGATTTAAAAACTACAAAAATACTTACCTTTTTTAGCGTCTCCTATATCGCCACCTTAAGCATCTCCAGTTCGAATCAGGGCTAGAGTGAAATAAGAATAGTCCCGAGACCCACTCTGGTGGTCTAATGGTCTAAGGCGTAACTCTCACAATAGACTTGAATTGCCAATGATGTGGATATCAGGGTTAGAATTCCGGTTGGGTCTATAGATTTTTTTTCTTTTAATTTCAACTCTCCCTCCATGGAATGTGGGTACATTTCCTCTAAATTCAACCTTTATAATCCAGAATCAAACCTAAGTGGGTAGTGAATGGCGGTGCTAAATAAACACCGCTAATGATCAGGGCGCTGATATGCAGTCGCAGAATATTTTACCTCCTTCCTCTTTTGTATGTCTATTTTGACTGTCAACTAAACCGGGATTCTGAGTGTCTCGTCCCACTTGAACCAACATCTGTTGATTGGCGGTCCGTAATTAAGGTTCGGGGGATGGGTTGATGTCTCAGCCTCCTGCTTCGCTGACTCATCATCGTCAAGTGGGAAATAGCCCTTCGTTGGATCTAATTGTGCGATTTGTTTTCGTATCGCCGTAGCTCAGTTGTTAGTAGCGTCGTCAGTTGGGGCGAAGGTCACCGTTTTAGGACTACAAAATTGCAGATCTTCTTCAGCATCATTATCATCATCATTATCTTCTTCTTCGATCATCTATATTAATAAAATGAAAAGTGTGTTTGCCTGTCATGAACATTACGTGATCTTTGCTGAACGCAGAGTTCTGAAATAAAAAAAGAAGCCCCTGTGTCCTTTGAAGACATAATATTAAAATTTAGACTAGATTTTTTTAAATTAATTAAAAACTGGATCAGGCCCATGGCAGCGCAGGGTGGTCACTAATTTAAAAAGTTACCTTCCACGTACAATTATTAAATTAAAATAATTTCTCTCGGTCAGCGCCAAGTACTTAAAATAGTTATCTATAAAGTAAATGCTTTTTGACACACTTCTTTTATTCTAAATGGTAACAGTCTTACTTTGACATATTACTCTATGACGATATCTTATTAGCTATACCATAGTGGAATAATGCAAGGTGGACTTGATACCGTTCAGGCTAGACAACGTGTACTATGTGTGCACTTTATTAAACAAGTACTACAATCTGATTCAGATAGAAATAAACTTTTTTGATAGTTATAATATAAAATATACTTATAATAAAATATACTAAAACACTTTTCATATATTCATATATTAAGTCGGGTGGTCTGCAGCTGTCACTTGATATACATTATCAAAGCGTACAAAATAGCACTAATTATTATTATTATTTAGCACCGCGTATTACTACCCGTTCGGGTTATACGCTTAAGTACTAATTACACTAATGGATTAGGAATTGGGAAGGTTGAATTTAGAAGAAGTGAACCCTCATTTGCGTGGAGGGAGAGTGAAAAACCATTTAGGAGACCCCCCAGTTCACCCGACCGAAATTCGAACCTCGATCTCCCCGTCCTTGGTGGTCTAGCTCAACACGACTAGCGCGTTAGCCAACTATGCTACCGAGGCGGGTAATAGCACTAATAATATACTAAAATGTTTTAAATGTTTACAGTAAAAAAAATTGTATCTTTTAAAATGGCATCTCAAATGTTTATTTGCAAGACAGTCAAACTATACCTAATCCGACTCCAATTTGTCAGTGATTTTAGAATGTAGTCTTGGAAAATTCCAAGAAAAAGGTGTCTTCCTTTCATTTAAATGAAAAAGGGTCGATTTCATCATGGACACATGCAGTTTCCAGTATTTGTTCTTGTGACATGTCCTTCACGCTACAATATTTGCCTTGTGTCATATTTGTGGGATTTATTGTACTTCACACTCAGGTATTTATTCGTCGTACTTGTTGTGACAAGTGGGGTTGAGACATAATGCCCTGTTTACAGATTACATCTCATAAATCACCAAGCACTTTGTCTAATAAAAGTGACGGGCGGAGTATTATGGACAACATGTGAAAGACTCTGGAATATCGTTTATCTTTTACCTGGCTAAATCTACAAAAGAAATGGAGTAAGATGAATGTCCATTGATGAAGCACTATTTAGTAATATTATAATTTTTTAACTGTACGAATAAAAAATAAAAGCCATTCATTCCATCGCCCCACATTAGCACATTCTTAGACATCAAATATCTCGTGTAAGAAGCGATCATGAACCACTTACCAGTTTATGAGAGAAAGAGAAATGGGGAATATAATACTGATGTTCTGTAGTGTCAGCCTCAACTCAAGCGAAAGGGTTTTGACAGCCCGCCAAACAGTTTTCTCTTTTACGAATTTTAAATGAATTAAATAGCTATACCTTTTTTTATTTAACGTTCAGATCCATAAAGTCTAAATCTTAATACTCTAGAAACACATTTATTCGAAATATCGGTTTATCGGTAACATCATTTAGACTAAAAAAAGAATCAGTACTAATATTAACTGAAATACTCTGATTAAACTCATGTCTTGCAAAATACAGAACAGTAGCACTATAGTTTCTGTAAAAAAAAACTCATGAAAGAAATAAAAAAGTTGTAAGATTATTTTCTTTACTTTCTTCAAAAACTCGACGCTTTTCCCCCCGACATCATGTTATTAATAGGTGTTCTGTCTTACGACAGATCCATTCCTTTTTTCAGTGAAATTAGACCGCCAATGCTCCCTGTCATCTGCCTCCTCCTCCGCCATACTGTAAATTAATATGTTATTACCCGCCTCGGTGGCTTAGTTGGCTAGTCGTGTTGAGCTCGACCACCGAGGACGGGGAGATCAAGGTTCGAATCTCGGTCGGGTGAACTGGGGGGAGGGGGGGTTCCTAAATGGTTTTCCACTCTCCTTTCACGCAAATGCGGGTTCACTTCCTCTAAAATTCAACCCTCCTCAATTCCTAATCCATTAGCGTAATTAGTACTTAAGCGTATAACCCAAACGGGTAGTAAGACGCGGTGCTAAATATTAAATAATTAAATATGTTATTTTCCACAAAATATTGAGTGGGTTCAATTTTATACATCCCTCACAGTGAAACATTTCCTAAGCCACTACATCTACTTTCACGTGTTCATACGTCAAGCCGTGTTGTCTTCAGCTGTATTTTATGATATATATGATCAAAACCTATAAAATAGCTATATTAATACCTAAAAAAGTTATCAATTTTGGCTGAAAAAAGTCTAAAAGACTGTTCCTATGAACATTCTAATATAGATGAGTTTGACGTTTAGTTCACGTACTAATCGGCGTGGCTGTTAACCAAATTTTAAAAAAACTAACAAAAAATGCAGGCGATAATGACGAGAGATATATTTAAACACATATTAAAATAAACTCTTTCCTTTCGTAAGCGTGGGCAGACGTACCACGAGATCTCTCTATCATAAATCTTTGCAGTAAGTCAAGATAAAGTGTTTTAATATACCCAATATTTGGACTTACAGTCCTGACCCTCCCTCCCTCCTATTTCCCCTCTTAAGCCTCCCACACAAAACAATAGCACACAACAAAAGTGAGGATTTAGGCCGCAGTCAATTAAATATCGAGTGTGTCCGCCATCTTGCGTCTAAGAGGATTATATCATTGCTTGGAGTAAGAATGACATACCTCTAATAAATATGACAGGAAACAATTGGTTCGAAATGACGTTAAGACGTTTCGCAAAACCCTAAAAAAATATATATCTCAACTTCCTCTAAATATCAACAGAGTTGACAAAAATAACAACAATTGTTTCAGTAGATATATTTACTTAGTTTAAAATTTTTACACAGAGTATTCTCAATAGTTTTTGAATATATGTCATGGACATCATGCATGACATTTGAACATACCCTTTTTCTCTTCATTTTTAAGGTGTTGGTCAAATTCTGGTATGCTCATGACAGATATTCAAGAATTTTTTCTATTTCTATATGTAGAAAAATAATCTAAACGTATCCACAGGAGAAATATTTTATTTATGTCATTCAAAAATGTTTTTTTTTGTTATAGACGCTACAAAAATACTTACCTTAAATCACGTTCTCTCTCTTCCATACCACCTTAACAAAAAATAAAATAAAAGGGAAATAGCGCGTAAACAACGTTCGATGAAAATAAATATCCTAATAAAATTGAATTCAACTGAATCGGCTGATTTACAACTTCACAAAATAAATATGTACTGCCATAAAAACTATTTTTAGATCTGCTGGAAGGCGTACGTGTGTCAAAATAAATTACAAAACAATTCTATTATTTATTTGCTTTTGTATGAATCGACAAAACAAAAACGATCCATTATGAGGACAGTTAAAAAAGAAATGAAACGAAATAAGAAATATTTGTGAGTAGCTTAAAAATTTTCAATGAAAAATGATTTAAATTTACTAAAAATCTAGAAAATTGGTCAAATAACTGATGACTTCAAAAGTTTGTATTTTTAGGTGCAAAAAAAATACGCGTACAAATGAGAAGAATGGATAGAATTGAGAGGAACTGTACTGAAGTTTTCGTGGGGATAGAGGGGCCAAGATATCATAAAAAATAACAAACTTCCCACCACCAAAAAACCAGACCAGACGAGATTGACGCCCTTTTCCCGCTTACCCAACCACCAGTACGGTTTACAAAATGATTAAAATACGCAATTTGTTTGCGGTCATTACGTCTGTTTTCTACCAAAAATGTGGTAAGAGGTCAACCCGCTTCACTGACTGCATAGTCCAAGGCGTCACTCTCGCCACATACTTGTCTGTCCATGAAGGGAAAATGGGCTTCGAATCCCATTCGGCTGTACTGAGGGTGTTTATTTCTAAATTGTTTTCAACTCCCCCTCTACGTAAATGAAGATACACTTCCTCTAAATTCAGCCTTACTCATCCACAACACACAAGCGTAAATAGTAGTACCATATGCGGGTAATCCGAAAGGATAGTAAGACGTTGTGCTAAGAAAACATAAAAAATGTAAGAGGTCATTATGTGGTTTTTCCACCAATAAGTTAGTAAGAGGTCATTATGTCAGTTTTCCACCAAGAATCTGTCTAGAGATCTCCTGATGAAGTCTCTTGACAGCTCGGCTCCGGGATTAGCTCTTATTCTTTTTCTCTTTTTTTTTTTGATGATGTGGGGTGGGTTGAGGGTGGCTTGCCTGTTGGGGTCACAGGAGCGGGTCTGACACTTCAGATTGACCAATCAGGTTACAGATGACGCAGATATAACGCCATCCTCGGAGCTTTTTGCTACGCTTTGTATTGTGCGGGTGAGAAGATTGGGGGGAACGGGGGTGGGATTACGAGGATGGGAGTCTTATAAAGTGTGGTAATCGTCTTAAAGATGATTGGGACAGCAGCTCATAATCACAATACAATGAGACAAAAAAAAAAGATTAAGGAACAAACTGAAGATGCTTACTTATTGATTGGACATGTACAAGTTGTGAGGTTATAATTTAAAAATGTACTTTAACGTAAAGAGATAGGGTCAACATAGATAGGATTCGTTTTAAAAATGTTTAAAAAATGTTTAAGAATACTTTCAAAAACATAGGAAGGACCTTTTAGGAAATACATGACGTAAGTTTTTTTGCGGCCAAAATTAATAATAAATTAATATAGTATATTTTTAGTGTTATCTTAAAGGTATTTATAATATCTACTGCATTAAAAGTGACAGCTGCAGATCACATGGCTTGACTTATGAACACGTGAAAGTAGATCCGGTAGCTTTCATAGCTGTCAGATAAGCTTCTTACTATTATGATTGAACTGTACGTAATAATACTGAAGTATAAAACTGAGCGAATCGTTAGTTAAAATATTTGTTGATACAGTAGTTTTCAATTTGGCCAATAATGAGCTTTGTTAAGGATTGAAGAAATATTAACAAGAAAAAAAAGTGTTTTATCTTAATTTTTTAATGAGTGAGTCTCGAAAGATGAAACTCACTCGTTTGGAACGTCAAAAAGTAATGGTCCAAAACACACACGAATTAAGGAAAAATAAAAACAGCAGCATTTGGCGTAAAGAGGTGGTACGTAGAGAGAATGAACATGAGGGTGGGTGGTGTGGGGAGGGGTGGATACATTTTCCTTCAGCTCGTAAAAAGTTCATGGGTTTTTATTACCACGTTCAGTGCTTAGTTTTATTATTCGAAAAAAAACTGAAATGTCATAGCACTAATTTAACCGTCATGATATTTATAAATGGCATACACACACCACGTGATCACGCAGTCTATGTCGTTAGGCTTACTGGACTGACGGTTGAGGAACTTGACCGATTTCACTGGAGGTTTCGTATTTCCATAAGTAGAGGTTCTTCATATCTCTCCTTCAAGCAAATGCTCACTCATTTCTTCTAAAACAACCGTACGTCTTAGCTCTACTAAGTAATTTCGTTGTTAAACTAGGCATACTACTAAAAAAAATATAAAGGACTTTTAGTTATATTAATAGTAAATAATTAATTATACATACAAACTGTATGATTAAATAATTCACACCACCTTTGATTAAATATGTGTTATTAACCTACATTACATCACATTTTATTCAAATTTTGTACAATAGGCCTATGTGATTACAAAAATGGTTGCTAAGCATGACAAATATTTTTATGAGTTTAACATGAAATTAAAAAAATTTATCACCAAAGGTACTCTATTAATTAAAGAAAAAACACACCTATCTTATAGACTAGAAGTTTGTCTCTTCATATTGGACAGTTACATTTTTAACTGCTTTGCATGAACATGTTAGAAGGTCATATTTCGACTTTTTCTTTAATAAAACCATAGAACATATTTTATAATGTACATAGAATGATAATACCATGGCCCTATTTTATAAGCTACTCCATAGTGGAAACGTGTAAAGTAAGCTTGCTACTTTTCAGAATTAACGGAGTGTACAGTACATATTTTATAAAAAGATTTGTAAAATCAATTATTTAAAAAACTATCTTTGATGGCTTGTCAAAGTTACATCATAATTATTTTATCAAATAACTTTAGAAATATGACAGTGTAATACCGTCCTTAGACTTCTTCGATTGGTTATGAAATATTCCCGCCTTTCCTCAAAATGCTTTGAACTTACCAAACACATATTACTGCTCTTAGCAACACGCTTCAATGCACTTAGAAAGGAATGTGCTCCATTCCCTCTTGGTTCACTTTCATCGATATGTGTCGATAAAATGAGTTCAACTGTAGCCATTTCTATAGAAACCCGAATAAAATTTTATATTTTCTGGAAAAGAATACTAATATCTATATATATACAAAATTTGTCATGGATTTAACTTCGTCTTGGAGTCAAAAAACTACGAAAGATGTTTGCCCTCCGTATATTTCCATTGGTCTGTAACCGCTTATGTAAAGTCAATTTGCCACTGGAGTGTAGGTAGGAATCTTATGGGGTTGATGGGGTTGTTCTTCAAAAATATAGTTACAGACCAAAAATAATAATAAAAACAGCAACAAAATTGGCGTTAACTTTTGACTTTGACAAGGTAATAGTTATCATATTATTAATAGTTCAGTTTGATTGTTCAAGTCAAGGCCATAAATATTGTTGATAGTCAGTATTGACACCAGACCCGACTAATTAAATGGCAGGTCATAGAAATTTTAACACATTTGACGGTATAACCTCGATGCTTTCATTTTCAAGTTTCGATATTCGATATTTGTTAGCTGTTGATATTTCGTACCGAGGTCCGATTCACCAATGTATGTATATGTTTATTTTAAAAATAGTAATTTCTAATATTTAATGTTTATTTAGGAATACAATTTGTTTAAAACTGATATTGAAGTCTCAGATTAATTTATCATAAAATACATTTCAGTTCAAGGGATTTGAAAGATAATATCACTTTTGTTTTTTGTCCATGGGTGTTTTACAGACGATATTCTTTTCTGATATTTTTTTATCACCACGACCTACTACCCATTTGGATTATACGTATATGTAATAATCATGCTAATGTGTTAGGGGTGGAGGAAGTTGAATCTAGAGGAAATGCACCCACATTTGCGTGGCGAGTTATTGGGAAACAATTTAGGAAAAAACTCCCTCAGTACACCCAAACAGGATCAAACCACGATCTCCCCGTCATCAGCAATCTAGTCTATTGCGAGAGTGACGACTTAGACCAGTGGTTCTTAATTTTTTTTTTGTTCACTGACCCCTTTGAAAATCCGGCAGACTATGGATCCCCTCCCCATAAAATTGCATGTTATTACACTCGCACAAAATTTTGCACTCATTCTACTTTATTGCAGTCGAGATTAATTAAATTCTCAAGCCCTAATGACCTCATTGTGTCGATGAGCCTCTAAACTTCAATAATAATAATAAAAATAGTAATTACATTCACATGGACATATTATAAAATAAATGGTACGGCGCACCGCACAGACTTTCTCTCTCTTTCTATAAACTCGTAAGATTTCTGAACGGAATAATGTACATTGTATCATCACCACTCCACAAAAGAACACGCATAAAATAATATACAATGATATATAATCAATGAGAAAAGAGGCGCATCTTTGTCCACCTAAGAGCATTTCAAACAGTTTAATGTCTTCCACAAGGGTCAACACTTCGTATTAAAATTTCGATTCTGGTTAAAGTTTTAACATTTTATAAGGTGTTGCAGATCTTCAAGTCATCGCATTGATATTTAATTATTCATTTATACATTTTGACCAATAAAAAATGTAAATATTGACTATTGAGTCTAAAATGGAGATAGATCATTGCTATGCAAACATTTCTCCTAAGAGATTTAAGGAAAAATAACATACTTTTTTAGATACTTATATTTAATTACTCTATGGCATTGGAGAATTATTGCGTTAAGACTTAAGTAGTATATGTTTACAACTAAAGCTCACAAAATTGTATTAATATATTTGCAAATATCTCAGAAACTGCTGCTTTTATAAAAATATATGTCAAATAAAAGTTTTTTATTTCTAATAGTCCTACAATTTTGCAATGATAAGTTGTTTAGTTTCTCCAATAGTTGTGGAGATACGGAAATTAACGCTTCTGTAAAGTACCCTAAAAATCATTTTCATAGGAAAATGAAAATAGCCAGTTTATTTATAATCTTAATCAACGCCTAGATACGAATTTTAATCAAAATCGTTTGAGCAGATTTTGAGAAAACCAAATTTTTCTCTTTTCGCCCTTCAGTAAACTACCCTTAATTTTAAGTTTTTATAGACACACAGACAGACGGCATTGCAAAGACTATTTTTTAGGGTTCGGGGGGTCATGAGACGTCGACATCCATCAACATTTCAGGTTAGTTTTTTTTTACGGTCGCAATACTTAAACTTTAATGTCCAAAAAGTTAAAAAAATTCATATAATTGCGTATAGATTGAAAGTTATTGATTTTATAAAAATATGTTTCGGATAAAATATCTGTATTATAAATATATATACATATTTGTAATGCTAAGTAATTTCATATCTCAAATAGTTTCGGAGCTATTATAAAAAATGTTAATTTACGCATCAGACCGGAGCCCTTAAAGCCATTTTGCCGAAATATTGAGAGTAGCCATTTTGTTTGGAATATTTATTAATGTTCATAAATGAAATTTAATCAAAATCGTTAGAGCCGATTTTGAGAAAATCGACTTTTTCTCTTTTTGCCCTTCAGTAAACTACCCTTAATTTTAAGTTTTAATAGACACACAGACAGACGGCATTGCAAAGACTATTTTTTAGGGTTCGGGGGGTCATGAGACGTCGACATCCATCAACATTTCAGGTTAGTTTTTTTTACGATCGCAATACTTAAGCTTTAATGTCCAAAAAGTTAAAAATATATATATAATTGCGTATAGATTGAAAATTATTGATTTTATAAAAATATGTTTCGAATAAAATATTTGTATTATAAATATATATACATATTTGTAATGCTAAGTAATTTCATATCTCAAATAGTTTCGGAGCTATTATAAAAAATGTTAATTTACGCATCAGACCGGAGCCCTTAAAGCCATTTTGCCGAAATATTGAGAGTAGCCATTTTGTTTGGAATATTTATTAATGTTCATAAATGAAATTTAATCAAAATCGTTAGAGCCGATTTTGAGAAAATCGACTTTTTCTCTTTTTGCCCTTCAGTAAACTACCCTTAATTTTAAGTTTTAATAGACACACAGACAGACGGCATTGCAAAGACTATTTTTTAGGGTTCGGGGGGTCATGAGACGTCGAAATCCATCAACATTTCAGGTTAGTTTTTTTTACGATCGCAATACTTAAGCTTTAATGTCCAAAAAGCTAAAAATATATATATAATTGCGTATAGATTGAAAATTATTGATTTTATAAAAATATGTTTCGAATAAAATATTTGTATTATAAATATATATACATATTTGTAATGCTAAGTAATTTCATATCTCAAATAGTTTCGGAGCTATTATAAAAAATGTTAATTTACGCATCAGACCGGAGCCCTTAAAGCCATTTTGCCGAAATATTGAGAGTAGCCATTTTGTTTGGAATATTTATTAATGTTCATAAATGAAATTTAATCAAAATCGTTAGAGCCGATTTTGAGAAAATCGACTTTTTCTCTTTTTTCCCTTCAGTAAACTACCCTTAATTTTAGGGGTAGATATCCAATTCCAAAAACCCCTCGGGGCAACCCTATGAAAACCCTAGATATCAAGTTTCAGCTCAATCGGTAAAATAGTTTAGGCTCTAGTTGGAGATACAGACAGACAGACAGACAGACGGAAATTCAAAAACCACTTTTTCGGATTCAGGAAGTCATGAAACGTCAAAATTCATCAAAATCTCGAGTTCGATTTTTTTGACGATCACCATACTTTCTCTACCTGTAAGATAGAGAGAAAGTAAAAACAATCTTTACAATGCTTAATTCTCTCACTTTCCCATTCTATGTAAAAATCAATTGAAGAAAAGTGAAATAAATCCAAATTGTGTGGTTAAAAAGCAAAAATTTTTTTTTTTTCAAAAGTAAAAGTCAATGATAAGGGTGTTGTTGTTTTTCTTGAATAAGAAGTTGAAATTGTGGAATAGTCTTCGACAGTGCATCGCACTTGTCATCTTTGACATCCAATTTAATTCGATTTTTTGTTTTGATAGCAACAAGAGCTGAAAACCCTTCCTCACAAATATATGTGGTAGCAAACGGAACCAGAGCTCACATACCAAAAACAAATGCTTTGTGGGCAAATCCATATACATAGCTGTCAGAAAACTTTGTGACAACAATATTGGCAAGGTGAATGTCACTGAAATGTAATATCTAAGAAATGTATATGGAAAAACTCGTATCGACAGAGTCAGTAATGAATAGATGGTGAAGGAGTGCGTTTTGAAAGGGAATCCAATGGGTCAACATGAAAGAAGCATTTTACGTTGGTTTGGTCATGTTGAGAGGATGAGTGTGGATCGAGTAACGAAGCAAATATATGAGGGTGGAGTGTGACTCAAAAGGAAGGGGTAAGCCATGTAAGATGTGGCTAGATGTTGTGGATGAATGTGTGAAAAAGAGAAACATTAAGAGTTTTAAGAATAAAAGAGCACGTATGACTCGGTGTATGGATGCTGTTGAAGCGAAGGGAATATGCAAGGTTAGGGAAGTGTGGAGAAAGTTAGTTCAAAGTAGTTTTTTTTAGCTAGGCCTGTATGCACAGTTTCTTGCCTATCCTATAAGGGAACGGCGTGATAAGCTATGTATATATGTATGCATGTAGGTTTTTTGTAACTCTTTATCAACGGCCAACCATTCTAGATAACCTTACGTCACAACAACTACTTGTATGTTATTGTATGCTTCCAGTCTATTAGCCCCTTGAAGCCCACCCGTGGACCCTCTGGGGCACTGGCGTAGCCATGATTCGTTTGGGGGAGGGGAGGTTGTTTCACTGATCAACTAAGCGGGATCCATTGGTTTTTGCCGCGGGAAAATTTGAAAATGTAATTACTGAAAAATGCAAATGCATCAAAATAAATACATTAATATCCAAAATAATTTAAAATTCATAAAAAAATGTCATAATTCTGTAATTATTATGACTATTAAATTTTTATGAACAAATTTTTATTCATGCATACTGCTAGAATATACAAACATGCAAGTTTCAATAAATTTTATTTTGGATATTTGATTTATAAAATTATTTTATGAGCTAAAATCTGAAAATTCAAATAAGCAACTTGCACTAACTCTTAACTTACAAAATCACTTTTGAATTGATTCATTTTAGACTTATATTAATTTTTCTTGGCTTCATAGAAATTTAATTGAGAACTTCATCCTACCCATGGAGAAAAATCATATCTGGCCAGAACTGGTCCATATCTGGGCCAGATATACCCAGATGTAGGCCAGATCTGGGGCAAATCTGGCATTCCCAGATCTGGCCAATTCCAGCTCTGGCCATTTTTCTACATGGGTCCGTAAGTGACACTTCTGGATGTATGTACATGAAGCCCATTAAGTTTGTCTTTATTTGTAGAGTTCATCATGTATGATTTCAACAGCTTTAGAGACGAGAAAGAAGTGGGTGGGTAGCAAGGTATGGGGTGTGGGGGTTCAACCCTGAACCCCCCCACCTTGGCTACACCAGTGCTCTAGGGGTCCGTGGGCCCCGTTTAAAAACCCATGCCGTAGATCATTATTTCACCAAAGTGGGTCTCATAGCTGTTAAAATGTCAAAGCTTTTCACTCTACGTCCATCCATAAAAAAAGTGTCCTATACATAAAAAAAAAACCCCAACATGTCTCCTCTCCTTTACGCTGGTCCGTGTGTCCTAAGTGTTCTATAAATAAAAAACCAACATTTCTCCTCTCCTTTACTCTGGTTCGTGTGTCCTAAGTGTTCTATAAATATAAACCATACATGTCTCCTCTCCTTTACTCTGGTTTGTGTGTCCTAAGTGTTCTATAAATATAAACCAACATGTCTCCTCTCCTTTACGCTGGTCCGTGTGTCCTACTAAGGTGCGGCTCGACTCAGGGATGTTTTTATCAATAAAAAAATGAACTCGTAACGCCGTCGTGTCGCAGATGAAGGTGTCACTCTGTGTTGATCATCGGTCGGCAACAAAAGAGAACATGGTGTTAACACGGCTTCCTCCTCCTCCCCCCTACCCCTTTCCATTCTCTGATCTTCACCCTAAACAGCTAACTTCCTTGTTAATTTTTTATTTTCCAAGGATCACTCTGAATGAATGCCAAGACTTAACACAACGTCTTAACGGAACAAACAAGGCGTTATCAGAAGGGGAAACGTCAATCAAGAATGTCAATACGATGGGGAAGTAGGGGCAAAGCAACATTCTGACAAGATAGGGTTTCATTCTGGACAGAATAATCAGGTTTTGAAGGAAAACAGGGAATAAAATTAATGGTACCATTAAATCGTAAGTATCTTTTCGTTTATCTAAATCAAATGTTCAAGAATTATTTATCAGAAAACTTCCCTTGTGTGAATATTTTTCATAAAAACAAATAAGTTTCCTTGATTAATATATAAAACTCTCCCCAAATAAGTACATATTTTAGAAAAAAATTTATTAAAGCCATTAATAAAAATGTTCAAAAATCAGTAATCCGTATATTACAATAAAATTATTTTTACTTTTAAAATCAGGTTTCAATTTTATTTATAACGTAAAATACCTTCCAGATAAAACTACATTTTGAACAAACTCGCAAAGTCCATATTGAAAAATACTTGTTCCCCCCCAAAAAAAAAATTCTTGAAAAATAAAGTGAAAATGAGCGAATGGATTGATCGCAAGGCTACATTCATGGGGTAAATTTTAATTTAGCTGATACAAACCATCCCCTTTGGCGTGCTGGGACGAGAGTTAGAATCCAGATTTGGGAAACTTGACTATTTCCTCATGAAAGTTTATTTTTTATCCTCTCTTTAGACAAATATGTTGATGCTCTTTCTTAAAATATTCCTCCTCCCTCATAATCTCATAAGTTTAAATATGTAGATAGCCTGGACGGATAGTAAGACGTATAAATATGTGTGCACATAAAAATGTATTTTTAATCAATTTTCACTAGTTAGAAAAGAACAAACTAATTTAGCATGCACTATCACTACAGTACCATTTTAATAGGAAGAACCTTATCTAACAGTTAGAAAAGTTACTTGATCTACCTTACCGTATAGTGGTCGAATGGTCTAAGCAGTGTCTGATTTAGGGGGGAGGGGGGGTACAGGGACTGCAGCAGCCCTGGGCCCGCGCTGATTCAGGTGTCCCGGTGCCGACTCCTGAACCATTCTGAATGGTCTTGCGCAACTTCAAAAATTGCATTTTATGCCCTTATTTATGTGATTTTTTTTTTCTAAATAATTTTTGTGAGTTCAGGAATATATTTTCCTGCTCTAGATGCTTAAGGTGGGGTGCTAGTGAGCACCAGTTTAGTGCATTAATTTTGCAGTTTTTATAGCATAAACATTTTTTTCGCAAAAATAGATAAAATATTTCTTCTATAGAAACATAGAGTTTAGCTTTCCGCACATGCTAATATCAAGAGTTCTTGAATATCTCTCATGAGCATAGCGGCACTTGGTGACAAACTTTTTAAATGCAGAGAAAAAGTTGTCACTAAATTCCAGAACACCCTTGACAGATATTAAAGAACTGTTGAGATTAGCATGTGCGGAAAACTAAACTTTATGTTTCTATAGAAGAAATATTTGATCTATTTTTGACAAAAAATGTTTATGCTATAAAAACTTCGAAAATACTGCCCTAAACTCATGCTCACTAGCACCCCATCTTAACTGGGCAGGTAGGTTCATCATTGATGTATTTCCTCTGTTTTTTGCTAGATATCACACGTATATTTTTTTAATGGGTTATAAGAAATAAACACAGTTGTTGAATCTTAGTCTTTGATGGAGTTCTAATTTTTTTTGGTGATTTTTGTATTGCGTATTGTTTTGCCTATACAAGCTAAGGATGCATATTCATTTGAAATGTTGATAATGATCAGAACCTTGCTTGGAGGTAAGAGCCAATTATATATACTCTATCCAGTCAAACCAGACGGTGTTGCCATTATGAGTCAGTGATAGCACTGTTCACCAACTGGGACAACATTTTGTTCGCTTTGGGTACTATATCTGAGAATATTGAAGAAAAACTTGATTCCCGGCGGGAGGCAAAAGCTTTGCAAAATAAATTAATGAAGTTTGAGGATGTTTGTATGTGTGTTCTTTGGCATAATATTTTGGAATGATTTGATAAAGTTGGTGCTAGCTCACAGAAACCTACCCTGGACTTGTTAACAAGCTGTAACCTTATTGAGTCATTAGCCAAATTCATAGTCAATGAAAGAGTTAGTTTTGTAAAATTCGAAGAGAAAGCTAAAATATTAAGCGAAAACTCTCCCAGAAGTTTTGTTGACTCATCTGAAAGACAATCAAAGAAAAAATATGCAGGAGATAACAATACCAACAATGAGACTGTTATCAAATACAGAAAAAATCCGAAGTAGAAACTCTATTTATGATAGTTCATAAGTTAGAGAGCGGACTTAATAATTGCCTATAGTCTTATATAAATTTTCAAACACAATTTCAATTTTTAGTTGATTGCAAATCTTCAAATACTGTGGACGAAGTTTCGCTTAGTAACTGTATAAATTCTTACAATGAAGATCTTAATGAATCTTTAAAACTAGAAATGTCACAATTTTAGGACTTTATAAAGAGTGTTGATATAGTTAGTTGCCAAGATATTGATGAATATATTTAAGATAATAATTTGATTGATGTTTTTCCAAATGTAATTACTGCTTTTAAATTGAATTTGGTAATTCCTCTAACTAACTGTGAAGGAGAGCGCTCTTTTTCAAAAACTTGCCTTAGTTAAAAATAAATTACGGTCAACAATGCTTGAACCAAGACGGTCTTGATATCATGTCATTAGAAAATGTTATTACAAGAGAGTTGTCATTTGACGATGTTGTGCAAACATTCGCGAATATTAAGGCCAGGAAAAATACATTTTAAATTGACATTTCTACTTGTAGCCTGTTTACTTTTATACATTTTTGTTTGATTGTAACTACAATATTGAATTATGGTATGTGTTTTGTTAAGATTTAAAATTTAAAATATACTCAAAATATGATATTGCAATGCTTCTTTTTATTTGCACTTTATCTGCGTTTTATATAAAGCCTTGGGCATATTACGTGGCCCAAACTCTGCAATAGCCCCAGCACCCCCAAAGACCTTAATCCGGCACTGGGTCTAAGACTCTAAGGCGTCACCCTCATGTTAGACTAGCCTGCTGAATATGAAAAGATCGGGGTTTGAATCCTGGTTGGGCCTACTGTGGGTGGTTTTTCCTAAATGATTCCCCACACCCCTTCCACGCAAATGCGGAAAGACTACCTCTAAATAACTTTGCTCCACATTTCTACCCCATTAGAGTAATTATTATATAATTATTTGTATAACTTGAACAGGTATTAAGACGCGGGGATAAAAAAATCCTTTCATGTTTTCATACGTCAACTCATGTTATCTGCAGCTGTCACTTTTGATAGATATATTCAATACCTGTATGATAACAATAATAATAGTAAACTGTTATCAACGTGGACAACAGAAAAAAAAGTTTGTATTTCCTAAAAGGCCCTTTCTTTGAAAATTGGACTGTACCTCTGGTGTTTACTGTAGGTGCACTAAAATAGCTAAATTACTATCCCAGACACAGTAACTTGTTGAATTCTGTTGGAAAGAAGACATGTCTCGCCTACGTCACAAACCCCTGCATGCACTAAAATAACCCAAGTTATTATGTTTTGTCGTTTGTCTCAAATAACGTTCAGACCGCGGGAGGTCTTGTTGAGTACAGTTTACAAGAGAAGTGGAGACATTATAGTCTACCGACATATTCGATTACTCTAGGTGGGATGGAAGTGGATGCGAGAAAAAAACCCAGTGTTTTTGCAGTTTTTATGGCAAAACTTTTTTTTTTAATTTGAATTTTTTTTAAAATAAAATATTGCGCTAGTAAAAACATAGAATTTAATTTTCTTCAAATGAAGGCCTCAAAATTTCTTGGATATCTGTCAATGATGTCACGGGATTTAATGACAACTTTTCTCTTCATTTAAAAAGTTTCTCATCTAATGCCGCTATGCTCATGATGGATATTCAGGAACTGTTTATTTCAACATGTGAATAAAATTAAACTTTCTGTTTCTAATGAAGCAATATTTTATTTATTTTAGCAAAAAATGTTGCCATAAAAACTGCAGAAACACTATCCTTTCCTAGCATCCCCTTCCTTCCCACCCTAATTGTGTCGTTTCCTTTAAGTTATGTCAACTATGGATAGGGGCACCTACCACCTGACCCGTATTTTAAGGGGCCATCCGTCCAGTTTCGCACGTTTCCATCCCGTAATCTCCAGACAAAGTGTTATTGATTCAACAGATATCTCCAAAGAATGATATTAGATTGTTTTAATTGATTCGGGACCTATCAACAAAGAATGTATTATTGATTCCTTAACTCAAAGAGTTTTTTAATTCCAGATCAAAGATATCGTTTTTGATTTAGAATTAGTGGCTAGAGAGTGCTTGGATAAAAGCTACTATCAAAAATATCATTATTGATTTAAAAATTAATGGATAAAGTGTGCCTTGATTCCAGATAAAATCTTTCACCAAATAGCTCAATATCGATTTTGAACTAATAACTAAATAATGCCTTATTTATTCAATATTCGTCTTAAAAAGGAGCCTTGCTAGCTAAATAAGCACTACAGATGACCTTATTGATTCAAAACAACTCGTCATAGGTGGAGCCCCGTAAAAATGACGAGACGCAATAAAGCGAAAAGTGCCATACAAAGATGAAATCAACTATTCCTTTGAAAGTTTTTAGATATGATTTACAATCTTTTTGAAAAGCGAAATAAAACGAAATTGTCTTGTTACACGAAATCCTCCTATAAAACGAAATAACACTGCTTTTACAAAGAAAAAATCTTTAAATAAACACGAAATTAAAAAGAATTTAAGCAGAAATTTTGACCATCCTGTAATTTGATTAGTATTTTGTTGTAGTGTAAGCTAACTTTAGGCTACAAAATTGTGAAATATGCAGACAAACTTGACAAAGAATTTTAAAGCAAATATATAAGGTTTCAATAATAAATGTTAATTTTGTAAACATTATTTCAATATGTAAATAATACTTAAACACCTCAGATAACATGTAATTTTGAATAAACACGAAATAACACCAAAAAGTGAGATTTAAAAACGAAATGTAACTAAAAATAAAACAATTTTTACGGGGCTCTAGTCATAGGGTGCCTTATTGTATTCAGCTGTATCGGCAAAGAGGGTGCCGTGTAGCACTCCAAGTTATGAGCGAGAGAGAAAGAAAGATGCATTGTTGATAAGCCAGTGAGCGTGTGAAACGGGAGGTGTGGTCCATTAGCGAACATAAATCCTCCATTAGAAGATCTCTCTTTGGTAGCTGATCCATTTTCTCGTTAGCTCTACTCGAACCAGTCTCAACTCACTCTCGTATGTTAATTTACAAGTAACAGCTCACAGTTTACATTTGGATAGCTTTCATTTATTCGCGTAGTATATATTGCGCGTCTGGGCTACATTATTTGTAGCCCAGTTCTCAAAAAGATTAGCCAGTACTAACGTACCATTGACCAGGGGAAGCCCGAATGTACTAATCGTACATCCTTTTAGTGAAGGCTCTTTCCATGTCCCGATGAAATGATGCTGATGGTGATAGTGAGTATGAGGGTGTGGAACCAGTGGAAACACTAAAACCTAATTAACCAAGCCCTGGTTCCACGTTTAGGAAAACTACCCAAGGTACCAGCCGGAAATCGAACCCGGGACTTTTAATCTCGTAGCCAGGTGCATTGACCACTACACCACGGGGCTGGTTATTTTTTAGGGTTATTTATTATTGTTATTTAAATATAATTACAAAAATGAATTCCTGTTAATGGTTGTCATCCCTTACAATTGATAGTTTTTTTTTATAGTATCTAAATTTAAAGTGGGTATCGATTTGAGAATAAGAGATTATAAATATTAATTTTTTTACAACCCCTGACATGTTGTTGGCGAGTGCGAAGGGGTGAATCCAAGCCAGTACCTATAATGTAGGAACTATATTATGGTATTTAAATATAACTGTATATGTACTTTAAAGTATAAGTCTTCTTTGTGTTAAAAGTACCTTAGCTCAGTTGGTAGTGTGTCTACCTACTGAGATACGCGACTCAGGTTCAATTCCCGGTGTGGCCGATAATTTAACATCGATGAAAATATATGTTTACCCTTTTACATTGATAAAATAACGGCCGGGATCAGGATGTTGTGTATGTTCTAGTCCTAAGTTAGATTATAAGGCATATGAAGCTACGATAGGCCTAGCAAGGCGGTAGTGGAAAATATAATGGCTTGAATAAAAAACTGACCCAGGCCAAAGGCTGGAAACAGTAATTGATGGAAGGTGTTAAAAGTATATCTCAGATATGAAGTCATGTAGCTCTACCTTAAATTCGGGTGAAAGGGAACGCCATTTAATTTAGGTATTTTTGCAGTTTTTATGACAAAAAAACTTTTTTATAGCGATAGTAAATAAAATATCTCTTCATTAGATACGTTTATTTGTATTTTCTACATATGGGAATCTTAACACTTGAATATTTGTCGTGGGAATAGCGGAATTTGATGATAAACTTTTTAGTGAAGACAAATTGTTCTAATTAAATGCCGCTATGCCCACGAATATTCAATAATTGTTGAAATGTCTACGTAGAAAATTAAAATAAACGTATCTTATGAAGCAACTCTTTAATTTATTTTGGCCAAAATATGTTTTGTCATGAAAAACAACTTTAGCTCTCGTTATTTTCCACTTCACCAAAACTCCATGGTGTCAGCCCGCAATCGAGCCATACCGACAGAATGGCCACAGTCTGTCGGCGAAGATAGTGCAAACTTCTGCGGATATAGGGTGTCACGTGGTCAGCACAACGAAGGCTCCAGCCGTTTTTCTCAATTTTCTAAATCGGATCTGCTATTTTTTCACTAAAGTAGCTACTTATTAGTCCTCACGAGACTTAGTTGACCCCGTTCCAGACCCATTGCTTTACATAAAATATGGAAGCGCTGAGGATCGAACCCAGGACTTCTGGATATGTATCTAAGAATTTTGACCATTAGAGCACAGAGGCTGTCCACCTCATCAACAGGTATTGATTTTCAAACAACACCCATCGTTCCTGAATATCACTCCGACCATGGTTGTGGTTGAAAACCAAGCTTTCACCGGGATGTGAAAGAAAACATGGCCGGGGGATTCGACGTTTACTAAAATTAATGGTTCAAACCATCATTTACTCGCGTGTCTTTTTTCCTCATTCTTTTTTTTTTGTCACCGCGTCTTACTATCCGTTCGGGTCATGGCTACGATTATACACTAATTACTCTAATGTGTTAGGGATCATGAAGGTTGAGTTAAGAGGAAGTGTCCCCACATTTGCGTAGAGGGAGATTGGAAAACCATTTACGATAAACCACCCTCAGTACTCCCAGCTAGGATTCGAAACCAGATCTCCTCAACGTCAACAATCTATTTAATTGTCAGAGTGACGCCTTTAGACCATTCTATCACCGAAGCGTGTTAAGCAAGGGTCAAACCTGAATATATATTTTAAAAATCTAATTGCTTAGTCGAAGTTCACATATAGCAAAGATACCTTTAGTGTTTGTTATTTCTATGAGTCTACCTTTGAGAAGATAGTCTTTAGTCCTTGGTCATGTTCTATGCTTATCTTGTGAGTGGTTATTTCCCTAAATATATGTAGTATCGGGCGTGACATCTTTCCCTTCACTCACTCACTAAGTAACAAGTACAAAAACAAAACAACACCTAGCCTGTCATTCACAGTTTGATGTTATCAGGCCTGTCACAGAATGACATGCAGCGCCTCATGGACTACACTAGGTGACAGACTCCAACGGAACTGCAGGTATTTTGGGAGGAAATATTATCTTCTTTTTCTCTAGCTTATATACTCTTGTGGCCTTCAAATACACCATATCAAGTACGATTAACCGGGAAATTAGATACACGATTACGTTACAACCGGGAAACGTATCTGCCTTCTTTAGACAACAGCGAAATTGCGATCAGTTTAGTAATTTTCTCACTTTAAGAAAAATATTTTGTCACTTTTGTTTTATTTAAGAAAAAAGAAGCTAAACGGTTTCATTGGTTTAAATTCACCGCTTGTATAGATTACAAAATACCTCACCGCAACGCGGCATCTGGTACAACATGTATTACCTACTTAAGTTTGGTGTTATCCATGGGGGGAGATGAGCTCTTAAGACGCCTGGTTCGATATGTATTACCTACCTAAGTTTGGTGTTATCCGTGGGGTGATCCGGGCTCTTAAGACGCCTGGTTCGAGCTGTATTACCTACCTAAGTTTGGTGTTATCCGTGGGGTGAAATGAGCTCTTAAGAAGCCTGGTTCGATATGTATTACCTACCTAATTTAGGTGTTATCCGTGGGGTGAGATGAGCTCTTAAGACGCCTGTTTCGAGCTGTATTACCTACCTAATTTAGGTGTTATCCGTGGGGTGAAATGAGCTCTTAATAAGCCTGGTTCGATATGTATTACCTACCTAATTTAGGTGTTATCCGTGGGGTGAAATGGGCCCTTGAGATGTGTTAGAAAGCTATGACTATTTATATCAGTGCACTCAAGGTGGATTTTTCTAAATTGTCTCCTACTCTACCCCATTAGCTCAATTAAATTGATTATAGCCTGAATGGGTAGAAAGACGTGGTGTAAAATTATGTATAATTATAAAATATAATAATAAAATATATTATTTTACATTACGTCTTATATTAAGTTATAGTAAATATGATGTGCATTCTGAGGACACCCTTAACAGTGAGCACACGGACTAAACGTAAGGCTCGTCAAAACTAGATTATCTTGTGAGTGGGAAGTTGGGGTTCGAATCCCTGCTCAATGCACTGGAGGTGGATATTCCTAAATGGTTTCCTACTTTACCCAATTGGCGTAATCAAATTGATTATAGCACGAATCGGTAGTAAGACGTGGTATAAAATTGTGTTTATATATATTTTTATTATAATATGTGACGTTGTGTAAGATAATATAATTATATATATACATATATATATATATATCAAATTGATTATAGCACGAATCGGTAGTAAGACGTGGTATAAAATTATGTTTATATATATTTTTATTATAATATGTGACGTTGTGTAAGATAATATAATTATATATATATGTATATATATATAATATATATATAATATATATATAGTATAAATATATAATATATATATATATATAATATATAAATATATATATAATATATATAATATAAATATATAATATATATATATAATATATAAATATATATATAATATACGCCAATTGGGTAGAGTAGGAAACCATTTAGAAAAATCCACCTCCAGTGCATTGAGTAGGGATTCGAACCCCAACTTCCCACTCACAAGATAATCTAGTTTTGACGAGCCTTACGTTTAGTCCGCGTGCTCACTGTTAAGGGTGTCCTCAGAATGCACATAATGTTTGTTCCACTATATGTTTATTTGCTGTACTAATGTTTAGATTGAATTTAATTAATGGATGATGCTAAAAGTTATTCTTACCTTGTAATTAGTCACAGGAGGTTCAAATGTCGTGAATCTTGCGAAGGTCAAGATTTGTCACCGGCTCTCTGCGGAGAAGAAATAAACCAAGTGTCAATTTTAACCTTTTAAATGTTTTTTTATGACTAAATACTAATGTTGTGGTGTTATGTTCATGTAAAATGTGAGCTTTTTTTTTAGGAATCTCACCTTTGACCACCAACTTTGAGTGAGTCACTAAAATTGGGCAATCTATAAATAAGTCCTATTTGATCTATTAATAAAATTCATATAAAAGGTTATCAAAAACTTCTAATAATGTTTCCTTGGGTATTACTGTCTAATATATATTTACACTCTAAATTAAACGAGCTAAGAATGTAAATATAATTTGTAATTATTTTTTCCTGCCATTATGACAACACGAGTTTCCAGTTTTCAAATAACGGGTTTCCTACATGAAAATCAGATGAATACATTAAAATTAGACTCAGTGAAATTTCCGTTCAAATGAAATGTTGTGATATTTGGGCTCAACCGGCTCGCCTAACCAAACCTAACCTAACCTAACCTAACATAACATAACCTAACCAATACCTTTGACCAAATGGAAGCTGTGAGCGGATATTTCACTGAGCGCAACCTTCACGACACCAATAAGAACTTATTAAAACATATTCGTGTATACTTCTTTACAATTTTTTGAACTAACGAACTGATTTAAAAATAAATTAAGTATACGTACATTCCGTTTACCCGAAAATGTAGCAAGATTTCTTACCTTGATCAATTCCACTATGCTTTAGCTTAGTTATAAGACAGGGCCATAGTGTAATCGGGCAAGATAATAGGCCTACTGCTTTATTTAAATATAAACCGAGTGTATATGCACCAAAGGAAGCCCAGAGTTTGGATTGGTGTCTAGTTTTACGTGCATCGCATCTTACGGAAGCTAGGGAGGAGGAGAATAGAATTGCAAGGATGTGTAACCGCATTTGCATTGGAAAAACATTTAAGGGGAGAAAAAACCCCCAGTACAGCCAACCGTGGTTTAAACATAGGCCTACAGACAGTATTGTATAATCCACTTTTTGCTGTTGTTTCGGTGGCACATAAAACGCCTAAGGAAAGATTCGTCATACTCTCAAGATATACATTTTTCATAATTCTTTCTTTCTTTCCTTTCAATCTAAACGTATGAACAAAAAGAAACCAGAGAAAAACAATCAAATCGAATGTGTTAAAAGTTTACCGAGAATTACTTACCTCATCATGTTGTGAATGAAGGTTTCTGAACCGTTGTTAAGTTTGTTTGGGGGTCAGGTTCGTAATAAAGGTGCGTGGATCCACCCCCTGGTTTCTGTGGCCCCCCTTCTCCCCCAGGGGAGTTGCAACTAGCCCTCGTTGCAAAGGGAGGGGGTGAGGCGATATTGATTCAACCATGTTCCCTTACACGCATCGTCCTCCCTTCTGTACAATCACACAACAGCTCCATCGACTACACCTTGTGTAATACAAACGTTGGTATGGAGAAAATACAGCTCCATCGACTACACCTTGTGTAATACAAACGTTGGTATGGAGAAAATACAGCTCCGTCGACTACACTTTGTGTAATACAAACGTTGGTATGGAGAAAATACAGCTCCATCGACTACACCTTGTGTAATACAAACGTTGGTATGGGGAAAATACAGCTCTATCGTACTACACCTTGTGTAAGACAAACGTCGGTATGGGGAAAATACAGCTCCATCGACTACACCTTGTGTAAGACAAACGTCGGCATGGGGAAAATACAGCTCCATCGACTACACTTTGTGTAAGACAAACGTCGGTATGGGGAAAATACAGCTCCATCGACTACACTTTGTGTGAGACAAACGTCGGCATGGGGAAAATACAGCTCCATCAACTACACCTTTTCTAAGACAAACGTCGGTATGGGAAAAATACAGCTCCATCGACTACACTTTGTGTAAGAAAAACGTCGGTATGGGGAAAATACAGCTCCATCGACTACACCTTGTGTAATACAAACGTTGGTATGGGGAAAATACAGCTCCATCGACTACATCTTGTGTAAGACAAACGTTGGTATGGGGAAAATACAGCTCCGTCGACTACACTTTGTGTGAGACAAACGTCGGTATGGGGAAAATACAGCTCCATCGACTACACCTTATGTAAAACAAACGTCGGTATGGGGAAAATACAGCTCCGTCGACTACACCTTGTGTAAGACAAACGTCGGTATGAGAAAAATACAGCTCCATCGACTACACCTTGTGTAAGACAAACGTCGGCATGGGGAAAATACAGCTCCATCGACTACACCTTATGTAAGACAAACGTCAGTGGAAGATAGTTGGGTGGTAGAGAGTTAAAAAGGGTCCATATTTTTACAGTTCTTATGGCAAAATAGTTGTGACAGAATTATTAAAAATCAATAAACAGCCCTCGATTTTTTTTTTAGAAAGACAAATATATTCATTGTTTGCCCTGAAAGGTATCATATATTGTTACCTTAAGCGTAGCATACGGTGATATTCAACCTCTTTTGTTCTCGTACCCCAAGATATAATTTCTCTTCAACTGTGTACCACAAAAGTTGTTGGTACATTATGCGAGTTATACATATTCTATAACCTACATCTAAGAGAGAGAGGGAGAGAGAAAAATTATGTTTCTTTCAGATCATATTTCCTACGTCCGGGTCTCTTGTGGCTAAACCTACATCTGGCCCTGAGTATTAACATAATGACATTAAGGTCTAGGGTATACATTTTACGTACTCTACTCTTTAAGATGTCTTGACGTACCCTCAGGGTCACGCGTATTAGAGGTTGAATACCACTAGCACAGCGATTCTTAACCGGGGGGCCGTGAAAAGATTTTTAGGGGGGCCCTCGAAAAAAAATAATTAAAAATATTATTTGCTTATTACTGAAGTAATTTATCTTAAATTTTACGTTTTGAAAGAAATAATTCGATGATCGTAAGCATGTAAGTACAGTAGAATCTCGATTTTCCGGGGTAATGTAGGGAAGAGGAAGCATGGAATATAGAACTCAGGGAAAGTACAAATAATCTCCATCTGTTTACCATCGCCATTAAAAATTTGCTGCCCTTTGTTTCTACTTATTTATGTGAAAAGGGATTTTCCACAATGTTAAATATTAAAACTAAGCAGCGAAATCGGCTCCGAATGTGAATAGCATTAAGTAATACAATCGAAACAAGAATATACAAATTAGTGACAAGTGCTCAACAGCAGAGCTCTCATTAAATACATTTAAGTAAGTTAATTTTTTTTATGTTTGTTAGTATGATCAGTAAATAAAGCCACCATTTAAGAATAAATCTTAGTGATTAATATGTTAGTAAAAACTAGGGGGCCGCGAAAATATTTTAGGATCTTTAAGGGGCCGCAAGCACTAGCATATACAATATATAGGGCCATATACAGCATGGTCATCAAGGTAAGACTGCTACTTTAAGGGTAAGTGAAGTGTACATTCTTATTTATTATGTAAAACACATTTTGAATCAAGACTTTATAACCATTTTAAAAAATTTTTGAATTTTCAAATATCAGAATCCAAAACACAATTTCACGATTTCACGATTTCATTCCAAAATATAAAGTTTGAACAAAATTCATCAAAACAGTTTTGACTGCAGATATAGGTACAGACAGACATTCAGACATTGGGATGTACAAAATGATTTTAAAACCCTGTTTTTTTAGGTTCTCGGGGTGGGGGGCACATAATACGTCAATCGTTGAATGTATAAATATATGTATATAATAGTATATACTTTCAACGTGTCAATATTCAAAATAATCTCGAGGGGTAAACATTTCCACGATTACAATTCTTTCTTTTTATCAGAAAATAAAATAACAAGTATTGGACAAGGTTTATGGATGTCACAGCTTCTGAGGAGAACTTTCTTCAATATTATTAGAATGTAAACTAAGGAAAATAGACAAGTTATTATTATTATTAATATTATTAGCACCGCGCACTACTACCCGTTCGGGTTATACGCACTTACGCTAATGTGTGATGGTAGGATGATTGTGAGATGAAATGAAGGACCTACAGTTCAACGTGGAATCCGAACCACGGTGGAGGCATGGCATTCCACACATTCACAAGTTGTGATTAATACACGTCTTGTCAGAGGTGAAGGAAGGGTTTAGCTATTAGATATACCTGTGCCGGGACCGAGGATTGAACCCCGGACCCCCAGCGCAGAAGTCTGACACCTTAACCCTAGACCACCAGGTCACCTAGGAACAAGTTATTGTATACCATGATTCTGGTAGGAAGCCCCTTCTGGAAGGCCTTATTTCGTACCAGAATCCTACCGTAAAGTAGTATTTTAGTAGGATTAAAGTCCTTCCAGCACGGGCTTTCTACAAAATATTCAGGGTATGACCCCAAATTGATTGACACTCGCCCGCCTAACCAGGGCTACTGTGTTTCCTAACCTCCACCACAAAAAAACACCTCAACCACACACCCTTGTGGAACATCCGGTTTTGTGATGATGCACTTCCTCCACCACCTCATCACTGGAAAGGAGAAAGAGAAGCTTGACGGTTGGGTGGGTGGTGGTGGTAATGGGGGGAGGTTGTCTCGGCAACGGAGCGTTTGTTGAAAAAGTAAACTCCAGTGCGGTGCCTTTTATTTATTTGCTTTTCTGTAGGGGAAAAGCTCCTCCCCCTTTTTAACACCGTGCCCCCCCCATCCCTCCTTTTTAACAACCCCACTTCTCCCCTCAGCCAAGAGTAGAGAGGCTCGAAGGTGACGTTCGGAATTTAAGACGTTGTGCTCTCAGGTAGACACAAACCAGTGGACTCCCAACTTGTGGAAAACTTTATCGCCCGCTTGCCTCGGATGGGGGAGGTGTGGGGCTGGAGGGGAGAGGATATGTCGTATAATTCACCGCAACATTGAACAGATGGCGGGACGTGGCGGGGAGGGGAGGCGCGAGGGAATATCGATATCAAAAAACTAAATATTTTGCCACTTCCTTGTCTTGTGTTCTTTCACTCGAGATGAAAAGGTTATGGACACTCTTTAAAATACTGATGTACCACCCACCAGTAGAAAGTTTTAAGATGGGGTGAAGGGGAACGTGAGTCATATTTATTGAAATTTTGATAGCAATTAACTTTTTTTTAAATTTGTGTCCTAAATAAAAAAAATATAGCTTCAGGAGTTTCGTTTAGTTTAATTGTCTACTCATGGTAATCTCAACAGCTCTTGAATATTTGTTAAACTTGCAAGGGCGTGGAAAGTTAATTTTTCTCTAAGGAGGGACATTAAAAAAATGTTACCATACCTTTAGCCAGGAAAAGTTTCCATACATATATTTTGATACCTCCCAGGAGGGTACAAACCCCTTTAGGGCCCCCTTACAACGTTCTTGGACTCGTGGCCTGTGGAATTTGAGGACATCTTTTAAAAAGTTTCTGGTCGAATGCTGCCAGGGGCGGGCGTCCCCATGACAGGCACAATTTATAATTTTGCGCGAGGTCTGTTCCCTTTTGTTTTTTATCTATTTTTAGATTTTTCAAAATAGAAAGTAGCGCAATTTGTGTCAATGTCTATGTCAAATTATCTTGTTTATTTATTCAATTTTAGGATTTTTTTTCTCATCGGCCAAAAACTATATCGATAACTTGAGCCATGTGATCGTGGTGTGCTCAATGTCCCCTTGGGGCTACCTCACCGCCCTCCTTGGAGAACAAATCCAGTTTTAATAATTTTGAGGATAGCTACCTACACCAGTCAATCAGTGTGTGAGGTTTCAGATTTGTACCTTAACGGAAAGCTTGAGGAAATCTCTGGACAGACAGACAGACATACAAAGACTACATGGCTTTTATGGTATAGATAAGTTAAGAAGTTTTTTAGTAAATAAATATAAGTAAATTAATATGGTATTGGTTTGGTATAACATAATTTATTGGTTGGATACGTAGTTATAGCTCATCTACGATGATAATGTTATTGATGTTTCCAGGATAGATTAATGAACCATTATTACAATTCTCCTACTTAGGACAATAGATTAGGGATTGAAACTTATCATTGATGTTTCCAGGATAGATTAATGAACCATTATTACATTTCTCCTACTTAGGACAATAGATTAGGGATTGAAACTTATCATTGCTGTTTCCAGGATAGATGAACGAACCGTTATTTAAACTCTCCTGCTTAGGACAGCAAAACCAGGGATTGAAACTTATCATTGATGTTTCCAGGATAGATTAATGAACCATTATTACAACTCTCCTGCTTAGAACAATAGGACCGGGGATTGAAACTTATCATTGTTGTTTACAGGATAGATGAACGAACCGTTATTTAAACTCTCCTGCTTAGGACAGCAAAACCAGGGATTGAAACTTATCGTGTGAAATGACGTGAGCAAACTGACAGTGACGTATCTTTCCTCTCGCAAACTGACATATGTCCGAGATAACTGTCTGATAGGACAATGTGTGTTCCTAATTAAGGTTCGTTGACGTGGATAGGAGAGGAAGAATTGATCGAATTAATGGGGAAAAAAATTAACATCAAAATCATAGCATATTTATTTTTACTGTTACATAAACTCGTCCTTAAAAAAATGTTGTACTTTATTAATTATATTCAACTCTTGCATTAAGTTAATAGAATCCTACGATTACAATACTTTCTGTGTACGATAAAGTAATTAAAGCCTAGATGACTTGGTTGCAAGGCTACACTTGAGGTACATTAGAACAAGCCACCTAAATTGTTCCCTTTGGGATGTTGGGCATCTAAATATGAAGGTCGAGATGAAAGTTCAAACCCCGGTTGGAGGAAATGAAACGAATGTGGATTCTTGTACTATATTCAGATAAATATTATGTTGGTCTGGCTTATTAAAATACCTCATCATCCTGTTCCCTCAGATACCCAGTAGAGCAGGGTTCATAAACTCACGGCCCTCGGGCCGCATGAAGTACACGAGACATATCTGACCGGCCCGCTTGCTTGCAATACTTTTATATTACCATCTGGCCTGCAGTGATATACGATAAAAAAAAAAGTTTAGTTTTAGTTTTAACATAGTTTATATGGTAAAAAAACTTATCTATTTCAAGCTGTGGCCGTTTAAATACTTGTTTGTGGGAACTTTTATTTATATAATTTAATAAATACTGTTTCGAGTATTGCTAGCATCTGGAAAAATATAAGTTTTTACATACATACATACATACATACATACATACATACATACATACATACATACATACATACATACATACATACATACA
>CABFWB010001925.1:104474-132397 GCA_902151455.1 Timema bartmani | reverse complement strand
TTGGCGAGGCGGTATTGGTATTGTTGTTTGGTATTCGAGCTGTTGTGAAATGGGCAATTTTGAAGAGGAGTTAATTATTGCTGTACAAGAGTACAAAGTTATTTATGACATTGGCTGTGGTGGGGGAAACAAGCTCTTGGGGCAAACGTCGTATCTACGATCTCGGTGTGCGGGACCGTCGCGGCAATACGATACCATACTGCTACCATACCGCTACTCTCCTGGCACCGTACGTATACGATACTATGCCGGTGTGCGAGGACCTTAAAGGACCTCGCACTAGTACTATCCATATGACACTTCACATTGGTAACACTTTCCACTACTTCATTTTTCATCTTTATAGGCACTCCTCTTAATCCATTCTTTCCACCTGAATAGAGCGTTGAGTAATTTCCACACACAATTTCACCTTTATCTTTCCACCGGGCTTCACTTAAGACCGCTATGTCTTTCCAGTTCCATTTTCATATTTTCCAGTTTCCCAATCATTTGCATAGTTTTTGCGTTCAATGCTCCTATTCTGCAAGGAAAAGTTTAATTTGCTGGTTGTTCTTTGTTGATTGCTCCTCTTGAATTATTTCCCTCACGAAGATCCAAAAAGGGGACTAGTTTGCCTTCAGAATTTTTACCCTAGGAAGAGCCATTATTGATTTTGTTTCCTTGACAAAAGAGGTTTTCAGAGAAAAAATAGCGTGGCAGTTTTCCCTTTTCCTTTCCACGCCACAGCTCCACATCTGAACTAACAGTTCAAACATATGTTTTAAAATGTCATATTTACACTTGAAACCGAGATTGTGACCTTCGAACTTTGACATCAAACTCCACCCCTAAGTAATCTAGAACCATCCTTTGCCCAGTAGACACACATCCCTAATGAAGTTAGGACAGAATTTATTATGAGCTAGTGACATCATTACTAATCCAAACTAAATAAAACTCATGACATTGTTGTTTTGTTTTTGTGCGCTGCATATTTCTACCAGTTCGGGCTAGATTTATATTCACAATAAGGGTATAGAGTTTAGGAAAGGTGAGTTTGAATAAAATAAACTCACATTTTGGGGGAATGAGAGTGGAAAGCTATTTAGAATAAACGCCTTAATACACCCTGCTGGTATTTGACAGTGACCTCCTTATCACCAGCAAACCAGACTTGATGAGCTTGATTTTTAGTCCGCGTTCCTGCCGATACGGGCTGTTTGGAAACTAGGTTGCAGGTATTTCCTTTGATCTATTTTACTTTACGTTGATGGAAGCGACTGGATACTAAACATTACCTAAATAAGCATGTTACGGGATGTAAAAATAAATTAAAGCGTTATTTAAAAAAAAGGCTTTATTGCGATTTTGTCTAAACTATAATTATAGCTCGTAACATATGTGAAACAAAATAATAAACAATGTTATAGAAACATAATAGTAAAATAAATAACGCCATTTTTCACCAATGAGCACGTATGAAATGATTTACACTGCTACGGAAACATATTACTCGTTCTGTGCATTTTTAGCTCTCCATTTTCCAAAACTCCATTTAAAAACATACATTTGCATATATTTAGGAAAATTTTGATTTTATAAAATATTATTTCAAATAAAAGTTTTTTGTATTTAAGAGTTCCAAAATTTTGCAATGCTAACTTATTTCATATCAAAATGGGAAAGTTTCGCATTTATAAAGTGCTCTCACAGTCATTTTCGAAAGAAAACGAGATATGCCATTTTATTAATAGTGTAATTTTATCAGTGCCTGGATATTAATTTTAATCAAAATCGTTAGAACAGATTTTGATAATACCGATTTTTTTCTGTTTTCACTCTGAAGTAAACTATATTTTACGGGTTAGATATCTTATTCCAAAAACTCCTTTGGGGAACCTTATGAAAACCCTAAATATCAGGTTTTATTTTTAATCAGTAAAATGGTTTTGATTCTAGTTGTAAAAAAACCCCAACTATTTCGTGTTTTGGGGGTCATGAAACGTCGACTATCATCGTAATCTTGAGTGTGATTTTTTTTTCAAAAGATCACAATACTCCGAAAGGGAATAAAGAAACTAGTATATTATGGCAATACGATTAAGATTTTACAAAACAAGGTTAAGTTAAAGGTTTGATGTTTGCTGAGCGATTTTCAACCATTGATCCTTTGTACGAGTAGTATTAATCATTTTAGATGTATCTTTATAAATATTACTAAGACAATTTGTTTGAATATATATTAAAGTTTTAGATTAATTTATTACAATTGTATTTCAGTAATAATTATTTAATATACTTAAATTATACGTAATATATTCTAATGCTTTTACTAAAAACACAACAATGTTTTCTCTTCTTTAATATCGATGTTTTGCGGATGATGTTTTTTTCCCTCATCGATAGTTACTGTGTACTTCTTTGTTGAACACTGATGTCTTGCGTTCGATGTTCATTAGCATTGTCAAACCGAGAATAGAATAATAATGCTCGGTGCAACATAATACCTTAGATCTTCACGTGACCGAGCAATGAAGGGTGGCCAGACTCTTGGGTCCTCAAGCCAAGCATCCTCTCCATACGGCACATACACACACACACACACACACAACTATGTCGTCCTCAAGTGTTTGCCCTCACTTAGCAGACCGGGACAGCGGCGTTCATTCTATCGTTTAAAAACTACCGTCAACACAGTCCTATACGCCTCCACCAATAACGTCGACTAGTTCTACTTTAGCGCATCGACTTTCACCCTAAATGATGTTCGAGGGTAGGACAGCGTGGTCCCATGGGGGGGACACGAGTTTTGCCCAAGACTTTCTATCCCTCTCTTGGGGTAATCTCTTCCTGTCTGTTAAGACTAAACCTGCACTATGTTTTTATTTCTCTCTCTCCTCCTTTCTTGGTACATTTTCTAGAGGGTAACATATCAGTCATGGCATACTGTATTGCTGGGGGTAGGGAAGTTGGGGCTGTAATCTTGGGGGGAGGAATTGGAGGTCATTTTCCACATTTGTGTTAATACCGTCGAGCTCAGTGGTCTTGGTGTGATGTGCTTGCTTCAGGACCTGAAGTTCGTTGGTTCAAATCCAGCCGGGGTCGTCGCAAAATTGATCAGCCCTTTCACTCTCGCTCATAGAAATTACTGTTTGCTGATATCGTCGGTAGGCTCAGAAAGTGCATGTTAAATACCTCGAGTAAATAAATAAAGTAAATAAAAATGTTTTAAGCCTGCAGTAGCAGCCCACTTTGGTGGTATAACAGTCCAAGGCATCAATTTCACAATAGACTGGACTGCTAATGACGGGGGAGCGGTGTTCGAATCCCAGTTTGGTGTACTGAGTGTTATTTTACTAAATAGTTAATACGCTCTCTCTTCGCAAACGTGGGTACAATTCCTCTACATTCAACCTTTATCATCCCTACGATATTTGTGTTATTAGTTCATATGGGTATAACCTGAAAGGATAGTTATAGACAACGACAAAAGAAAAACATTGTAGTTTGCTCATACTTTTTTGCTACCCCTTGGATTAAGTTATTAATAACAATGAGTCTAGAATAATTATTATAAAAGCATTATTCAACAACAGGTACTGCCAATGACTTCTTAATAGTTTTCCAGGATAATCTGGAATTTCTTTATTCCCACAAAATATCAAGCCTCAATGTGTTCCTATCACATTTCACTTACTTTGTTTAACCTCCCAATGCCCATATTTATTTATTTAAGTATGAAGCTAGTTCTACAGATCCGGCTAGTTTAAATCGTGGAGTGGTCATTACAAAACAAAATGCGGTGTGCAGTTGTTGGTTTTGTCGTTCGATCAAACTAACAAGCTCAGACTTTAAACACAATAGCTTTCAATTGGGTTTACACTGCCTCTCGTTTACCCGAATGTGTCGAAATATATTGAGGTATCCGTCTTTCTGTTGGGACAAAAAAATATATATATACCTGTTATTTTGGATGCATTCCAGTCGCTAGCCATGTGTCAATTACTGGCGACGAGAGAAATGATGTCGTTTAAAACTCATTCATTTGAGGAGTTTATGTGCAGGTCTCTCAATAAACGTCACAAGACCCCCTATCGTGATGACGCAGCAACTGTCCGCGACTGTCCTTGCCCATTGATTTGGGACAGGGGTTCCCAAAGTTTTGTGGTCAAACTGTCAGTTAACTAAATATAGATTAGAAGCTATACGCTTTCATAAGCATACAGTAGAACACCGACAGTCTGAATCCCTATTATCCTAAATATTAACTAACTAAATCACCGCAACCAAGACGCAAGTCCACCACAACTCTCCGAATCAACCCACGTGATCGTCATTCCTGTCCATTACCACCCATTTAAAAAATACTTTATTTATTTGTCATATTTCAGTTGTCTTGTAATTACTTACTTTACATCCATTACTGTTTCCAGCCTGTGGCCTGGGTCAGTTTTTTATTCAAGCCATATATTTTCCGTTACCGGATTGCTAGGCCCATCGTAGCTTCATATACCTTATGATCTAACTTAAGAATAGGACAGACACAACATCTAGACCCAGACCCTTAATTTATCAATGTGACCACGTAAACCCACATTTTGCCAGTGATAAGTTTTACGGTCACAGCGGGAATCGAACCTGGGACCCTTCTATCAGTAGAAAGACACGCCACGAACTGAGCTAAGGTGTTGGATTGTTTTGTAATTATTATTAGTAGTAATTTTTTTTTAGCGCTAATAGCTCTAACTGATACTATGACGAGGCGAAATAAAAAAAAGTAGTTTATAAAAATGTTATTTCATGGATCAGTATGTTTTTTTCTTAATCCATCCATCCATCAAAAATGCTAGTTTTTTCCCACCTTTGTCACGGATAAATCTGGATAGTCAACATTCTACTGTAATCTTAATTATTAGTTGAACATACTTATTAAAGTGATATGAGGTACTCAAATGTTTAACGTTTTTGCGAAGAAAGAGATGAGAGCTGCAGCATGTTATAGTGAGGTACTATCTGAACTGACTGAATACATCAGTACGGTAACTGAATTGTAAGCTAACCTTATAGAACATTCATTCTCCCAGTGGTTAAATCATTACTCTAAAGGAAAGCCATAATTTAAACGATAACAGATTTTGGCCATGCGGGGAATAGAATATAATTATTACCTTTATTTTAGCAGACAGACGCGCTACCGCCTGAGATAAGTTATCGGCCATTGATAATGAAGGTCTGAACATTCTTAAGTTTAAAAATGAAGGACCCTAAAATGGAAGGAGGTTTGCCCTAAAAATTTCCAAAACTAAAAAAAAACTTTTTGGTAGATACAGTAGAGAATTGAAAGATTTTATTAAATATAACGTGTCAAACCCAAATAACCAAAAGAGATTGAACATTTAAAACTCAAAATGGGGTTAAGGGAAATAGTCTGGATTGGAAATTTCCAAAAGCAAAATTAACAACAATTTTTTGGTGAGGTAAAAATGTTAAATTTGGCAATACGTACAATTTTTTAAATTGGAATTTACACAATGAGAGGGGGGAGGTGTAGAAAGTGAAATGTAGAGTGAGAATAAATTCCCAGAGTTGTATAATAAATACCTTTTAATATGGCATAAAATAGAAATTTTGCAAATAACTAAAAGATTAAGAGAGTTTTTTTTATTTTAAAATTAAGATCTGATTTGAAGTCAAAAATGCTAGTTTTTTCCCACCTTTGTCACGGATAAATCTGGATAGTCAACATTCTACTGTAATCTTAATTATTAGTTGAACATACTTATTAAAGTGATATGAGGTACTCAAATGTTTAACGTTTTTGCGAAGAAAGAGATGAGAGCTGCAGCATGTTATAGTGAGGTACTATCTGAACTGACTGAATACATCAGTACGGTAACTGAATTGTAAGCTAACCTTATAGAACATTCATTCTCCCAGTGGTTAAATCATTACTCTAAAGGAAAGCCATAATTTAAACGATAACAGATTTTGGCCATGCGGGGAATAGAATATAATTATTACCTTTATTTTAGCAGACAGACGCGCTACCGCCTGAGATAAGTTATCGGCCATTGATAATGAAGGTCTGAACATTCTTAAGTTTAAAAATGAAGGACCCTAAAATGGAAGGAGGTTTGCCCTAAAAATTTCCAAAACTAAAAAAAAACTTTTTGGTAGATACAGTAGAGAATTGAAAGATTTTATTAAATATAACGTGTCAAACCCAAATAACCAAAAGAGATTGAACATTTAAAACTCAAAATGGGGTTAAGGGAAATAGTCTGGATTGGAAATTTCCAAAAGCAAAATTAACAACAATTTTTTGGTGAGGTAAAAATGTTAAATTTGGCAATACGTACAATTTTTTAAATTGGAATTTACACAATGAGAGGGGGGAGGTGTAGAAAGTGAAATGTAGAGTGAGAATAAATTCCCAGAGTTGTATAATAAATACCTTTTAATATGGCATAAAATAGAAATTTTGCAAATAACTAAAAGATTAAGAGAGTTTTTTTTATTTTAAAATTAAGATCTGATTTGAAGAATAGCTAAAAATCTCAAAAACTATTGTAAAAAAGTTTCTAAGTATGGTAGGAAATTTATATACTTGCAAGCTGTTAGGACGACCACCTCAAATAATCAAAAATCTAAAAATACTGAGAGTTTAAAATTTCATAATTGATTCCAAAAAATGGGGTCTCAAAATTTTCCAAGCCATTAGAAACAAATCTTCTCGGTATGGAATAAAATTGAAGTCTATCATGTATGTAGGACCTCAAAATTGATACAACTAATATATAACATTATTTTCAGTTGGTTTGAAATTTGAAATTAGGAAAGCACGTAAAAGAACCTTATCAGATAACCAAACAAGAATTAAAATTTCAAAATGGGATTGTGGTAACCGAAAGAACTTTGGAGGAAGGGGCAATAACTTGAAATTTCTTCCAAACAATTAAAAAATATACCTTTTACTGTAGGAGAAAATGTATATTTGTCAAATTGGTATGGAAGTTGAAAAGTTTGGAAATCAACAAAATAGTGTTCCAGGAAATGAATGATAAGAAGGAGGCCCTCAAAACTACTAAACTAATAGAAACAAAATATTTTAATATTGTAGTTCTGTAGAGGCAGACAAAAATCTAAAAATTAAAAAACGCAAAACGTAAAGATTTTCTTAAAAGCGATCCACATCGCGGCACTGCTATTACATAGCTAAATATCTAAGGATAAGCTATCACCTATACAAGAGAAACATAATAATTAAAATAAACAAATTCCAGTAGCATAACTTGATGAACCCTGACGCTCTTTCGGAAACTATAATGCTCATTAATTATTTCTTAAGTCTCTACATTAGTATATGATTTAATTTAATTATTTTATGGTAATGTATAATGAGGTTATTTTATTATTTCTAATGAGCACAGGCTCCCTGGCGAAGACAGGCTTGAATATTAGTATTTTGATAATATAAAATCAACATATTTTTTAGCTAAAAAAATATATGCATGGAGATTTTTAGCAGGTGAATTTTATTGTTATGCTCTTTGGTGGACAGATATTTTCCTCTTTCTTCAATGTTTCCATACTAATGTATATTACTTCATTTATACTATTTGGTGGAGATTTTCTCCAACATTGTACATTATCTAGTTTCACAAATCTTCAGAGGTTTAATAAATGTCTTTGTTTTAAGATGAAAGTAAGAGAAAGTATGTACGGTGCACTGTAGCATTTCATTCCTTTAACGATGCTGTCAATTTTCACCACCGTAAGAGGTGACCTGGTGGTCTAGGGGTAAAGTGCACACCTCTGTGCTAAGGGTCCGGGGTTCAATCCTCGGTTCCGGCACAGATTTATCTGATTTGCTAAACCCATCCTTCACCTCTGAAAAGACGTGTATTAATCACAACTTGTGAATGTTGAGGAATGCCAGGCCTCCACCGTGGTTTGGATTCCACGTTAAACTGCAGGTCCTCCATTTCATCTCACAATCACCCTACCGTTGCACATTAGCGTAAGTGCGTACAGCCCGAACGGGTAGTAAGACGCGGTGCTAATAATAATAACAACCATCGTAAGGAAATTATATTTACCTTTTCATAAGCTCTAAATGAACGTTTCTGAGCGATCTGACTGTATTCTCAGCCTTCAAGATGATGGTTGTTACTGTGTACCCCTGATATTGGGAGTACGAGGGGGTAAGGGGCAGGTATAAAACACTGTCCCTGTCTTCTACTGGCGCCTCAATACAAGAAACTACTCATGACCTGGTGGTATAAATCAGCAGCCCTCTGGTCCGTGCGAGTGAGTAATCAGGAGCTCTGTCGACGCGAAGTACTTCAAAGAACTTTCGCAGTCCAGTCAAAAATAGAAGAGCGGCAATGTCAGGTAACAACAACCCCAGAGATTGATCCCCCCAATACCTGACTGGTAGTACTCCTACAGATGAACAGTTTCAAGTAAACTTACAATAGAAAAATCACCTACAGTTTAACGTGGAATCCGAACCACGGTGGAGGTCTGGAATTCCTCACAGTCACAAGTTGTGATTAATACACATCTTGTCAGAAGTGAAGGAAGGGCTTAGCAATCAAATAAATCTGTGCCGGGACTGAGAATTGAACCCCGGACCCTCAGCTCATGAGTCTGACACCTTACCCCTAGACCACCAGGTCACCCATTGGTAGTTAATACTGGAATCTAATATACATGGATATAATATGTTAGAATTTAGGATAATGAACGTGCCTTTTTGAGACTCATATATTGTATCATCACGCACTTATAAGTTAACTTGAGCTAGCACCAGTTACTTTCTACTTCACTGGTGCGCACGCGAACTAAACGGCAAGCCCATATAGCATGGATTTTCCAAAACCCAGGAAGTCTGTTCATGAATCTCGACCGGGTGTACAGTGGGTGGTTCTCCATAAACGTTTTGCCACTCTCATCCATGCAAATTTGGGGACATTTCATCTTCATTCGACCTTCCTCATCCCTGCCATTAGTTTAGTTGAATTGTGATATCCCGGACGGGTAGTATGATGCGATACCAACATATGAGCTCTAACGTGTCACACTCGTGTCTGTCTGGATTGCTTGTGATGGGGTGGGTCTGCTGAAGTGAGGGTGTTTTCTCCAAAATTGTTTTTCCACTACCTTCATACAAATGCGGGTGCACCTGTTCTACAATTCTAACTTTCTTGTTTCTTTTCAGCTATTGTTATTAATGTATGCATGCAGCCCGAACTGGTACTAAGACGCTACAGAAAAATGAAAAGGTAACGCGATCCAAACAAAAATCGCGCCTAATATTACACATATCGTCCTGGCAGATATAAACTGTAATAATGGGATGGAAGGAGCAGCTGAACTAACCTAAATAATTTCGCATGTAGCCCCCAGAATCGAATTAGAGTCCTCTATATTCGTAATAGACTACTTTTACCACTGAACTATGGATATAGGTAAAATAAAGGGTACGGTTTACCGCCTAGACTCAGAAATTATTGATTTTATAGAAAATACTTCCAATATTTTTTTATATTTAATGTTACTATAACTTTATAGTGATAAGTTATTTTAGTATTTCAAATAGTTGCGGAGAAATGATGAAAATTGGAAAATTTCCCAAATGTAAGATACCCTCAAATTCATTTTCATAAGAAAATGAGAGTTGCCATCTTGTTTATAGTAATAAACAGTGTCTAGATATAAAATTTAATCAAATTCCTTAGAGAAAATTTCGAGAAAATAATAGTTTTCTCTTTTTGCCCTTCAGTAAACTACCCTTAAATTTAGGGTTAGACATATAATTCCAAAAACTTCTCGGGGGAACCTTACGAAAAGCCCAGATATCATGTTTTAACCCAATCGGTAAAATAGTTTTGGCTCTAGCCCGGGGTATAGACATACAAATGGAGAGACAAATATATGGCATCGCGAGAACAAACTTATTTGGTTTCAGGGGGTCATGAAACGTCGACATTCATCAAAATCTCGAGCTTAATTTTTTTTGACGATCACAATACTTTATCTCCGAGATGTAGAGAGAAAGTAAAAANCATGAAACGTCGACATTCATCAAAATCTCGAGCTTAATTTTTTTTGACGATCACAATACTTTATCTCCGAGATGTAGAGAGAAAGTAAAAATATTAATGAATCAAAACGTTGAGTTAAGATATAAACAAAAAAAAAAAGCATTTTGCGCGTAAAAAAAACAACAACAAATAGACGCGTGGTCGTGGCGGATGTGTGAATCCTCCCCTCCCCATCGTGTCCACCTCCTGTCGTACTCCTCCCCTCCAAGTATGTGGGAGACATTGTGGTCTACGCCAACCAGGCGCCAAACATGTTACATGATGCGCAGGAAATACCGGCCATAACTACATCACCTTTATATGGCGTGACCTAGACCCGTGCGGTGACCTTATGCATGATGAGGCGGTAATTAGACTCTTTGGGTGGGGGTGTGGGGATAATTCGGTACGCATCAGTAGCACCTATAATTGACTGTCAGCTCCTTTTTGATTGATTTTAAACCAACGGTTCCTCCCAAGTCGGAACCAATCTTTTAGCTTCGATTTAGGACCAAAGTGTTTGTGGGAAGTTTTTATAGGACAACGTTATTGGGATCAGTGTATCACATGCTCCATAAAGGAAAATATCCTTACATCAACCACGGTATGTCTTATAGGATCCGCATTTATGAAATATATAAAAAAAAAATCTAAATTGTCTTAGAATCTTATTTTGTGATCCTTTACAAGAACCATGACCTGTTTTAAGAAGGCTAAATTTGTATTTATAGCATTACCTGTCTCAGTACTGTGACATTTCATATGAAACGTCATTGAAAACTAGCTAGGTTTGGTATATATATTACCATAAATATGATTAATTTGGTAGCCATGTATACTGACAGGCAATTGTACTAAATTACCAAAATGTTTGGTAAATGTAATAATCTCTTTCCATTTTGGTTGATTTTGTTACATTTACCAGTAGTCAGAATAATTTCTATTTGCCTTTGGGAAATGTAATACATTTTAATTTTGTTACTTTTATGAAAGGAGAGGTGGCTCAGTCAATGGCGAAGACCCCACACTCACGCCACTGTACAGTTATTAGAGGACTATACAGGTATATTAGGGGGGTGGGGAGCGAAAAAATTCCTCTGCGCATGCGCAAACCAAGTGTATTCCTGAATCCATTACAGTGTGCACGTACACTCCTCAGTTTTATGATGGTTTGTTTCAATGAAAAATGATCAAGTCTCATGCATAGTAAGGAAGAAAATAGTGGATTCTTGTATTATATCATAAAAGTGGGTGATAAGGAGAAATTAATTTTTCCGGTGAATGATGAAACTTCAACCATCCATTACTACGTATTGACAGAGGAGATCTTTGATTTGATTAATGAAACACATTTTTAAATGGGGTCAAATCATAATGTTGAAAGAGTCGCAGAAAAATTATAAAAATATAACTTGTGAGATGATAATGATGTATTTGAGTTTGTTTGAAACTTATGATAAGAAAAATCGAAATTTCTTAAAAAAAAAGACTTGTAATACGACCAACGACTTTCAAATATATGAATTCTATATGCCGGATAGATTTAATTGATATGAAAAGTCAACGAAACTATGATTCAAAATTATTTTTATGCATCAATATCATCTTACCAAATTTGTCCAGTTGCATGCATCGAAAACCAAGCAAGAAGAGAAAGTGTTTCATGTATTGCTTGATATTTCACCATTTTCGGTGCTCCTGGCGCTCTTCAGGGTGATAGTCACCTCGAATTTTGTAACCTGGTTATTAAAGAAATAAGTACTATGTGAGACAAGTTAAAAATGGTTAACAGCTATCTGAGACACAGCCCAGGGATCCGTCAAACGTTCAAACCAAGATAAAAAGAAAATACTAAGCACCTGGTTAGAAACTAGAGTCTGTTCATGATAGGTTTTTACCTGGATAACAGTTCAAAAATCATATGTTTAGGTTTTGGGCTACCAACGCTTATAAAAGATCACTGTTTTGCTATAAATGTTAAATTTTTTAATTACATGCTATATTTTAAATTTATATTAAGGTAAAAGTAAGTTTTCTCACACTATTTCATTATTTTTAATAATTATTTTAGACCCAATCTGAAATAATATTTTAAACCTAATTTAAATTACGTTTTCTTCGTTTTGTAATGTTATCTATGTAATGTAATATAGTGACTACATTAATACCTTTTAATACAGGCATCGTATTTACCTGGTAAATAGAAAATACGTTTATTTTATATAATAAATTCTTTTATGATTATTTTATCATATTTCAAAATATCTAACTGAATAAAATATTTTTATCCACTGCGTGGGTGTATCATTGTCATGTTCAATCACATGGTTTAAAATCGTCGGTCGCCCTTTTGACCTTTTATGAAATTGCTGTAAATAATAATTTTTTTAAGTGGAGTAAAACGATAAATAAGCTTTATAGCCGGCCTCAAATAAGTCTATAAATAATATTGACCTAGATTACTGTGGTTAACTATCACATTCATACATTACCATATGTTTACATTACAGTTATCCAAAGTTACATATGTCAGCTGTTTGCGTAGGGATACATTAGGGACTGTTTCTGGTAATTTTTGAGCTGTCTTACAAGTTAACTAAGGTCGTGAATTGAGCTCTCCCCTAGGCAGTGTTTCAAGTGTGGTCTGCAAGATCCCAGTAAGTTTCGTAATAAAAATTAACAAAATAATGTTGCTCACACATTATAATACAAAAATTTGAAATACAAAAGGATTAAATATGAAATATCCGTATTATGCTATATTTATTTCCTTAGTAAAGACAAGTCAGTGCCAACCTAAAGTTAACAAATCTGAACAATTATTTGAATGTTAGAAACAATAAAAACACTATTACTTACTAATTCAATTTAATTATATAATATTTTTGTTCAAAATTTAATTTAATAAATTAATTTTTGTGTTGTATTTATGGTTGTAAAATGCAATATCCTATAAATAATTCTTTTTTTTTTTTCAAATAACTTTGAACCCCCCTCAACTCTTTTTTACTCCCATAACCCCTTCCCCCCCTCCCAGTGGTCCCAGAGTGCGCATAACTTCCATTTAGTTAACCTGTAGCACCCCAATTTTGATAAACAATGATATAGAGATTTTTCTTAGTTCTAAAAATAACAAATGCACTGTATATATAACTATTTGCTTGCTTACCTCTTTTTTCTCTCAACGTGTGTGGAGTCATGTATACACTCACGGCGCACAGAGCCACGCATTGTGTGGCTTGGTGTCAACAAATAGCCAGGTTGTGTTTAAACTCACGCAATTATACACGCCTATTAGTTACTGTTAATTAGCAAAACTTTTAAAATATCTCCATACACATTAAAGCTCCTGAAGATATCTTGACTTAATATAATAGATTATATCCGGTTTATTGGTGGTTACGTGGGGGTCAAAGTCCAAGTCTTGGTTGTGTGTACTGGGGATATTAAACCTGTGGTTTTACCATCCTCTCTCCAAGCTAATGTGGAAGAATTTATATAAAAAAAATATTCTTATCCCGTTTGTTAATACGTTAAAAGACATGTAAAACGTATAAATTAAATAAATTCTTTACAGCACAAATATGTGATAATTTATAAGTAATGTCCTCCGATAACCTATATCAGTACATAAAGTGTTTTATCACTAATCACTAATAACCACATTATATTACGTAAATATCGTTAAAGCGTGCAAAAATTTTGTCTAAGCCAATCAAAATTTCAAGGTAATATTTTATCACGCTGGAATTCCCAGAAGTCTCGCTTAATCTTTCTCTTATAATTCATGTACAACGTTTTATCATGTTACTTCACATACTACTAAATACTGGTAATTTGAAAGTAAAACATTCCTTATGAGTTGCGTTTGTTATTACAAGTTATTATTAATTGAAGCACTGAATGAAACAACAATTCAAGTCACAATATTAAAGCCCAAAATTTCCGTAGTATATTGTTTTGAGTATCTATCTATTTACTGCAATATTCATCAAATTGTTTTGTACATTGAATCTTGAATGCTACAAATCGAAATCTAACTGACAATACAATCATTATTCTATTATTTAAAGAATGTCTGAGAATATGGCCTAAGTAACCTACAGCATTGTTTCAGGCAACTTTATGGCTTTCTAATAAGTCTGACGCTGTCTTGTAAAATAAAAAGCTAGTGGAATTTTTTTTATATTGATACTAGAGCTTATTATAAAATTCATCGGAGATGAAAACGTATAAATTGTTTTACAGCGGTACACATTCATTCCAAATGAATGTCCTAAAAAAGGGTTATTTCGGTAACATTAGCAGTGCTCATATTTCAACAACGAAGAATTCTTGGGATCCGTAAGTAATACATTTTCCATGCAATTATATTATATGGTATTTTGAGAAGCAAAATAAAAATGGTATAGTCACAATTTCATTTTAAGGGCCTACTAGCTAGACTGAAGAATATAATGATTATGTTTTCGTCCTCCACTGCACCTTGGTATCCGTTCAGTTTACATGAATATAATATCCTATTAATTAGGCTCTTGGGGGGAAATTAAGTAGTATATATAGTAAGTGTGTCTACATTTGCATTGGGGAGAGTGGTAAATAATTTAGGTAGTAGAACCCTCAGTACAATAGACCAAGATTTAAACCCCAACCTCCCCATAACTGGCAAACCACTAAATGAGTTTGATCTTTAGACCAAGTGCGCACTGGTACAGGTTATAGTTAATTAATTAAGTCAATTAGTTAAATGTTTTGTTCAGGATAGTGATTACTAAGATAATTATTATTTAGAAAACCAAGACTAATGTATAAATTTATTGCACAAAATATCTACAACTGTTGTATTATTTTTTAAATTATGGTATTCTAACATTTTTCAAATAATAAAATATTGCATATTTTATTAAATTTGTTGAAAATTAAAATCTAAATTTACACGCACGAGTTAAAACGTTAAATCCATGTCATACATTTAAACTGTATATTGTAGCGTCCATTTTAGATCCGTGACACCAGTCACTCAAAGTGAAGCTCGTTATTCAGGGTGTACCAAATAAAACCGGCCCCAAACGTACAGTATTTCAAAGTCTGTGTTAAAATTGTGCACCCCAATCCGCTATGCATAGTTTCAATAAATCTATGTTTATTAGTCAGTGAGCGGAAACTATTCATAGCGGCTGGTGACCCACATTTCGAACACAAACTTTGAAATATTGTGCTTTTGGGGTCGCTTTTATTAGGGACACCGTATTATGTGACTTTTGGAGCACAAAGAGAAAACTAACTTTAAAAGGTTTGTGCTGGGACAAAATAGTTAGCATTTATCACACGATGATGATCATAGGAAGTTTGGCAAAGATCCATTAAAAAATATTGTATCAACTTTTTACCAATCTCATATAAACATTTTAGCTATGGCAGCCTGTTTCAATTGGAATTTTAATATTGTGTATAATTTAATAGTAGTTAACTCTTGTCACCATTGATAAATCCAACCCAGAGGTGTGTAACCAATTTTTCAATATAGCCACAGGTGTGGCAAATGAGAGATGAAATTCGCCACACCTTGTAAAATTGATAAATTAGTTTGCTTAATAGAACATTTAAAACAACACACACTATTTGAACAAGTTTATTCAGAACATGTACAAAACTGTTTCGTTACAACTGCCTGAGATCGTAACCCTAATATGTGTGCTAAATTTGCCCCATCGGTGTGTGTGTGTGAGTGTATGTAACGTTTACCTATAAAGCTACTCGTGCTGAAATCCTCCACAGGGGATGGAAGTTTTTTTTCTAAATTTGAAAGCGATTTAAAGTGTTTATTTAACATAATTGGTACCCGTAGTTTAAAAAAAATTATAATCTAGTTATTTAAGAGAAGTAAAAAATACATTAAATACATTCTAGGGGTGGACGTTTAACCCCCAAAACAGCTTCCCTTCGTGTATCCCTGACTATTCACATCAAATTACGTAATTATAGCATTCTTGATTTTGGGAGTATATTTGAAACGAAGAGCACTGGTTGGATTGTTTATGCAGGAGTAGTGTCTGCTATATGTGTGACACTACTGACATGCACACGGTCTACACGCCAAGGGGGCAAACACACAGGTAGGGGGTGAGTGGCCCAGGGCTGTCCTCTAGCGGCATTCCCCTCCACCTCTCCTAACTCAGTGCATTATCAGCGGTGGCCGAGACAAGGTGTGCATCAGTCGCTCTCTGACACTCGCCCTGTGTCCAACAGTTCGTATCTGCGCATGCGCCAGCAAGACCGCCCGTCTAACAAGCTTATCAAAAGCACCACTGCTCTTTTTTTTTGTTATTGTTTGTGAAAACGTTGTTCTCGCTCCCTTGCGTTGTGTGATAACTTCCCCATAATATAACGTCAACAAAACACGAAAGAAAGGTTAAAACAAATGAAGCCACTTCATTTTTTCGACTTTTTACAAACTTGTGTTGAATTTCAGTGGTGCAATTAAAAAAAAAAAATGTGTAAACTTTGTAAATTGTGAACTATTTAAAAAGAACTTTATATAAGGACGAACTTGTATATTATTTTGATTTAAAGTTTGTGTATTTTAAATGTATGTTGTATCTCCCGCGAAATAGATGTGTCACATGTGGGACCGATTATGCAGAAAAGATAACTTTATCAAGTACTTGATTTAGGCCTTGTTTTTAAACTATTATCAACACAGTCATTGATAAATCAAGCCTTTAGCCCCGTCTTAACTGGATTTTTTTTTTGTAAAGTAATGAGATAAGTACCTTCAAGAGATTGAGAACTTAGTATTGTTATTATTGTATTTGGTTTCGCGTCGTGAGGCCAGATTCTTTGTTTACCCACCCGGTTGCAAAAGGGACTAGTGATTTTTATATATTTTTTTAAGGGTAGGTGGAGAGCTACCTTGTGTTGTATGGCATAATAAAGTGGCGAGTGTTTTGTTTTTCCTCCAGTCGTCTCGAAGAAAAGCTACGGGACAGTTAAGTAGCACCGTATTTCTTTAAATAGATACTGTCGGGTTCAAAGACCGGCCGGTTAGTATCGATTTCGCGTGTGATGCCGGTGGGTTGTGGGCTTGTTATATGTTGTTGCTGTGGGGGTTCGTGGGGGTGAGAAGGGGTAGAAGGGCGGGAGGGTTGTGGTCGCAGCATGCTGGCATCATACGCACGAGTGGTCGCTGCTCTTCGCGGCCCCACAAGGCAGTAGTGTGCTGGATGCTCCTCACTGTGTACACGTGAGTATTTTGTCACTATTTACTGGGGGGTAGTTGTAATTAATCGCCGATCACCTGCACGAGAACACTCTTATAAAACTGTGTTCTTGGATTAAAAATAAATGAGAACAGTCTCTCATATGTCATCAGCTTGTTTTGTCAGGATAATAACAAGTTTCAAGAAATGTTTTTATTTTTCCTTCTTGTTCATAGTACCTGTTCTGGCTGTACACTAGTGGAATAGAATTAAGAAGGTAGAATTTCAGAGAAAATGTCCCAGAATTTTCGTGAAAGGGCTATGTTTTCATTGCGCTAGTTTATCCCCATTTGCAAACATGAATGTGTATTGAAAAAGCGATTAACTGGATTTTATTTAGTTATTAATGTATTGCATGACCTAAAGGCTTAGCTGTACAATTATTATTATTATTATTATTTGTGTCCTTGCGTGCGTGTGTATGGGGGAAGAAGTGGGTTAGTTCTGAGATAGTACCTGCGGTGGCCATACTAAAATCTTCCAAAAGTATATTGTAAATAAATATATTTTCATTAAATATTTTTTTAAAGCAATTTAAACTATTTTTAAACAAAATTGGAGTTTCGGGGTTATTATTTTAGTAAGACTTCAATAAGCTACTAGCATAGACGTAGTGAGAGAGTGAGAAATATCATACCATTACTTTATGCAGTGAGGTGTTAACCTCCAAAACACCCCCCCCGGTTCGGCTTTGCACTTTAAAAAAAAAAGTCACGATCCTCCTAACTTTTATCTAAAACTTTTTATCCATCTAAAAGTCTTTGAATTTTTTTAGATAATCCTGGCATATATTTAATAATAATAATATTACCCGTAGTTTAGTCAATAATTAAATACAATTCTGATAAGTAATGCCCCGTCTTAAAACTATCTATCTAAAACAGATGTGTTTTTCTTTGATTAAAAAACCAACATAAAATACAAAAACTTGATTAGGGGGATTTCTAACTTATGCCTTAAAATATTCATTTAAATATCGAGTCTAAATATATTTTCCCCAATTGATTGTTACCCATTTAAACATTTTTTAGATGTAAATTTGTAAATAATCGTGGTATTGAGTAGACTGGAATATTCGTACGCGACAGAAATCACCAACGTGGTCGATTACATAATCTCGTCATTTTCCATAAACATCATTACGTAATGTATTATCGATCGCTCAGATAAAATTGAATGCAGCTCCCGATATTCCCTTTAATGATTTTAGTTTGTAACAAAACGTTTAACTTAATCTTGGTAAATTTTTGTATCAAATCTCGCCTCGGTGGCCTAGTCGTGTTGAGCTCGACTGCCAAGGACGGGGAGATCGAGGTTCGTATCTCGGTCGGGTGAACTGGGGGTAGTTTTTCCTAAATTGTTTTCCACTCTCTCTACACGCAAATGTGGGTTTACTTCCTCTATATCTTCAATCTTCCCAATTCTTAGCCCATTAGCGTAATTAGTACTTAAGCGTATAACCCGAACGGGTAGTAAGACGCGGTGCTAAATAATAGTAATAATAATACATTTTGTATCAAAGGGTGAGAGGAGGTAGGTGTAGGGGCATAGATTACTAATATTATTATAAAATGTGAGATAATTATTCCTGTGTTTTCTATAAACATAGTAGATGTGTACGTAAACAAATAATATGACATACAACATACTAAGTTAGTACGCATTAGTACCTAAACCTTTTGAACCATCCTTTCATACTTCTCCTGCAATTACCACCCATATAGGATTGATTATTTTAAGTTTTGATACATATAATACCTGATAAATAGAGTCCAATACTATATTCAATTCATACAAACGCCATCTTATATTATTTTAATGAAATATGTTTGATTTTCGTTAGCGGAGACCATATTTTATCATTCATTTATATATAAGTTACTCTGTTGGCACACATGGGGAATTGATCATGGGATTTGTTTAAATTTGGTTAAATAATTACTAGAGCCTTTCTACTTAGAATCAAACGTGTATGATTGTAAAATTAACAAAGTTACAGTTCCGGATACAAACCACCCGTAGTTGGAAATACGGGTCGTGGTATTTATTGTAACGAGATATGAACCGTAAACAAGTGACGTTAATACCTATTTTGCTTCTTGGATTTGTCCATTGAATTTGTATGTTAACCGTCGAGTAAAAAAATGTGTGATCAATTACGTGATGGGTTGTTACCCATCAGGGCTATCTGCATTTTACTACCCATTAAGGATATCCCCGTCTTAATACTATTCACCCATACTCAGCATCTTACTACCCATCCGAACTACCCGTGTGGGCTTTCCGCATCTTACTAGCAATCCGTACTACTACTGGTCTTACTACCCTTTTGGAATACCCATGTTTTAATTCTCTTCCGGGTTATCCTTGCATGGATATTCATCCGAGCTATCCGCACATTAATGTTCTTCTGAGCTATCCGTGCAATAATATTCGTCTAGACAACCTATACATTAATATTCAGGACTATCCGCGCATTAATAATCGCTCGGGCTATCCATACATTAATATTCGTCTGGGCTATTCTTGCATTAATATTCGCCTGGGCTATCCGTGAATTAATATTTGTTTGGGATATATATAATTTATTTCTCGTTCGGGCTGACTACATATTTACGATCGTGGAGATGAGAAGACAACAAAGATAGGATTTAGAAGAAAATGTATACGCGTTTGTATTCAAAAATAGTGGAAAATATTTGGGAAAATCTTTCACAGCTCAGACAGCCGTGGTTTTAAACCCTGACCTCCCTGTCATGAGCAAACTAGACAATATGAGACTGGCACCTTTGCCCACTGGTACGGGTATTTTATAATCCACACCTCAATGTAGTTTTGCCAACTCAAATTATGAAAGACATAACTTTTTTCGAGTCAAAATATGAATTTCAAATTGAATTAGAACTAATATTTCAAATAATTAAATCCCTATTATATTGTCCGAAAATGAGTAAATCTATTCAAAATATATCTCGGAATTATAACGATATCTTTACAAATTGAACTAACCACACAGGTGGGCAGGTGGTTGAAGACATAGGACTCGCAATACACTAGATTGTCTATAACAGGAAGGTTGACACTCGTGTATCGGCCGGATGAATTGAAGGAGTCGTTTTATCATTCCTGCTCCACGTTAATGAGGGAGCACTTCCTCCATACTATCCTCCTCATCTATACACCTTAAACTAAGTCGCTTTTAGCCTTGTAATGAAATGTATTAATCAAATATAGGCCAATTCTTGTTTATATAATTTTTGTAAGTAAATCCTTTATCAAAAATACTAAGAGAAGTTATTTTATTTTATCTTACTATTGTTTTTAGTGTTTAGTTACCCGTCATAACATTTCTTTCTGTCGTAAAGCATAAACTTTCTGGGTTTGTTAACACGGGCTTACCGCGTAATGTATAAACAACCTAGACCCATAAACTGCCATTATAGTTACTAGACTTTTAAAAAAGCTTTATTGTAATACGTTGGCTATTAATATTTCTTAACAAAAGGCAAGTTTTTACTCTGAACATGAGAATTACTTTATAATTTTTATTTTAAAAGGGGAATAAAGTGGATCCAAAATATTTAAATAAGGGAGGGTTTGACTTAAAGGTAGCACATTTCCCAAACACAAAATTTTATTACTGTTTAAAATAGTTTATATCACTTATGAGAACATATTATGAAAATTATTAATAATATATTACAATATTTAATCATATATTGTAGCACTATAATATTTTTATTTTGTGTTTGCATGTTCTTAGTGAAAACATTGGATATAATTGGTTAAAAATCACACAAGTTAAACATTTCTAGTCATTAACAAGTGGCTGTTGTCATAATGCGCGTAACAGGTAACCACACACTATACTTGATCAAACTTACTGCTTATTATTCTTATATAAATGCAATAATATTAATTTTCCTAATAATATGTTCGGGAGCGATATTTTCCAAAACCTCTCCAGGAATAGCTTCCATTCTTCGTTGAGCATTTAACCGTGCTGATTCATTTAATAGTTCCTCAAATTATGTTTGTGCATAAGTGTGTGTTTAGTGGCAATAACACCAAAGTGATAACGTACACATCACAATCACAGTTTATTAACAATAAAGTCCGACACCTTAGCTCAGTCGGTAGTGTGCCTTATCAAATGAGCTAAGGGTCTCAAGTTCGATTCCTGTCATGGCCGAAAGATGTATCATTGGTGAAATGTGGGTTTCACCTTTTAAAGTGATGAATTAATGGCCGGGGGCTGGATGTTTTGTCTGTTATAGATTTAAGTTAGTTTATAAGTCGTGTTCTAATATAGGCAGTCGGCTGAGAAAGTACACGTGAAACCAAAAACTTCACTATGCCAATTTGTTAGCAACACTGGGATAAATAAATCCTCACGCAATCCGAATCAAGTCTGCGATCATTCGAACGACAAATTCTGTTACACCATTCACTTTTATCGTTTAATATGGTTTGAAATAGAGTTGCGTACGGCCTTCCAATGCTATTATTTTTACCTATTTAAATGGACCCACTTACACATAGACGAATCGAATCGAGGCGAAGCGAAAGTAGTTCTCTGTGTAGAATACTTTTCTTAAATTTCATAGCGTCACTAGGCGAAGTTTGTATCATCGGTTATTTCCGGGCAGGTTTGACTACATTCGGCAGATCAGTGCGTTGGTGCTGTAGCCGAGCGAGGTTGTGAAATATTCATTAGCTCCCTTGCAGGTGTTCAAGTTGGTTTTGTTTGTAAAGGGAAGCCGCAATAAATGGAACCAATTACGTTAGTCCAGGACCACACTTTTATTTACAATAAAAATAACGAAAAATAAAGCACTATTGTTAATTTGATTTGTTTGGTGTATTTAACATGCAATTTCTGTACCGACTGATTGTAGCAGCACACGATAATTTCTATGAGGGAGAACGAAAAACTCTACCAATTTTGCCGGAAAAGGTATTTTCACATACCTTCCAGACTTATCTTACGCACCACAACCGACATGGGACTGACGCACCCCTCTGAAGGAAGTTGTACTACATATTTTTATCGCTCAAGATAAATCTGTCGATCCCGAATGGGTTTGAACCCACGATCATCGGTTATTGAGGCGAGCACTTTACACCAAGACAACCGATATCGACAGCAATGTTGTTAACAAGAGAGAGAACTAATTGGAGGATTTCAATAAAAAGTTAGGAAATAGCTCATAAACTAATTTGTATTTATTTGAGTCTTACAGTTTATAAACATGCATTTATTTATAATTTTTTATATTGTGTCTACTGTTATAGTGTGGCTATAACTGAAAAAGAAATACATAGCTTTTAGGCACTGATTGACATTCAAAACCATTGCATATTAGCTATCCTCTTCGCGTAAATGTTAAGTCCCTTAGGTTTGATTTACCTGTATGGGAGCGGATCTAAAAGGTTGACTTTTTTTTATAAATCACAGACTCCCCCTCCTTAGTTACAGTCCTATTTTAGATCACTGATGGGGAGGTCAGTGTTCAAATCCCAAATGGGTGTACTGAGAGTATTTAGTTTTAAATAGTTTTCCGCTCTTCGTCCTCACAAATGTGGGTACATTTCCTATATTATTCTACCTTTCTCTTCCCTTCGATACTAACATAGTTAATATACTATACCTTTTAAAATAACTTCTACTTCTTTAGGCTATAATACCCGAACAATCGCGAAAGGACATGAAATAAACGTCTCAGTCGGGCAAAGTGGTTAGTGTGGTTGAGCTTGACACTAGAAGAGCTTAGTTTGATTCTGGACGGTGTTGACGAAGGTATTAATTATTGTATACTGGTTAATCCTGGTAAGGGTTTCTGATTAGTAAATATATTGGTGTTAGGGCAGGGTGTGAAGTCTAAGGCTTAATATACTAAGTAAAGTTTGTAAGTCATGTGGTGATATAATCACGCTACTAGCCCCTATGATAATCTTCTTACTAAGTCAACAGCCTGAAGGTTTGTTTAGTGTGATTTATATCCACCCGGAGCTGGACATGCACTCACCCCTTCGGCTGGTTAGTGCTGCCTGGACCATCTGGTAGAAATCCCAAGTACTAAAACCACCACCCTTAAAATACACACACAAGCACACATTAGTGATGGCGTGGTTTAAACCATCAGGTCCCCCATGGATTAGATCACCTGTGACGGGAAGGTTGAGGTTTGAATCCCTGCCACGTGCGTTGGATTTTTGTTTGCTCATTCTCTATCAATTCTAATGAAGGCGTATTTCTTCTACTCCACCTTGTTCATATCTATCTCATAGATGAAGCCATTAAAAACCCTCGTGTTAAACGTAATACAAATAAAATCATGGAATGGAGATAGTGCTTACTATTCATGAGACAATCTCAGCCGTAACATTACGCACTGTGGGATTTAAAGCTTCGCAAGCTTTCCCTGCATCAAAACCGATCCTCGAAGCAATCAAAATCTAAGAAGTCATGAAAATAATTATGTAGACGGCAGTTAAAAGTTTTGAATGGCCAGTATACAGACACACTAAAATTTGAAACACAGACCTTGGTATGTTACTTTTGTGGGGCTCGAGAGAAAATGTGACGTGTGATTGTAAGAATTGGTTCGGATGGACATCGTGCGGATAAAATTAATATAAGACATATTGTTGTTGTTATTTCGGTGTCCCGACAAAATGGTACCAGCGACATTTCATACTACTCGATTTTCCTCGACATTTAATACCACCCTCCCTGGGAAAGGTCTACTAATGACTTCAAAATATTTACGATGCAACAAATGGTACAACTTTTATCTATTTAGCATAAAAAAGGAACTAATGTGTGCAAGCAAGGTTCATTACTGTATAGCAGATATATATGATAACGTCAACATTCCAGGTGTAAATTAAATAGTGAGTTAAGCTAGGTTAGGCCAGACTAGGTTTGGTTAGGTTAGGTTAGGTTAGGTTAGGTTAGGTTAGGCTAGGTTAGGTTAGATTTCAAATACTTGAAACACTCCACTATCATTGCCACTCTTCTTTGCATATTAGAAGCATCTTACACACTAATTAAATTAAATTCTCCTGAATGAATTTAAAACTGAAGCCTGGTACACCTTCCCATCAAGTGGTACCAATTGTCGTATCGTAAATATTTTAAAGCCATTAGTAGACCCTTCTCAGGTAGCCATCCCGCTGGGTAGTACGAAATGTCGCGTGGTACGAAAAGACGCTGGTACCATCTGTCGCATATTTGTTATTTCACAGATGACTTGGAAACCAATATACTACGACTACAACGTAGTATTAATGACGTAGTCACAGTTGCGTTCAAACAATTGACAATAATAAATCTACCATTCTTTCAGAACCAGAACAAAAGTAGTTAAAATATTTATATTCGTACGGCTTCGACCTTGGTTACTTTGCGGTAAAGTACTCGCCTCAAGACTCGATGTTCCTGGGTTCAAACCCAGCTGACGTCAATAAATTTTTCTGGAGTAATAAAAATCTGTAGCATAACTTCCTTCGAAGGTGTAGTAAAGCCGTAGGTCCCATGTTGATTGTGTCTTGTAAGAGATTCCTAGAAGGTATGTGAAAATACCTTTTCGGCAAAATTGGTGGGTTGTTTTGCACTTTCTTATGAAAATTCAATGTGGAATTTAACGAGGAATCACCATAATTTCTGAACTCCCCTAGTACATGAGATATCTCCCAGATGGCACTAACCAGCTGAAGGGCTGAGTGCATTCCCGGCGGCGGATGGATGGAAATTATATCAAAGAAGAAGATCCATGCGTCATATGTATGTGTGTAAGGAAATCTTTTTAAATATGACAACGTCCAAGCTTTTTTAACCTTTTTATCACCTCTTACTACCCATCTGGCATATATGCGTGTTTACTCAAACAGGATAAGGTTTAGGGTGGAGTAGTTTAAAGGAAATGTAGCAGTATTTGCTTGGAGGGAGGCTGAAAAACAATTAAGGAAAAGGTGCCTCTGTTAGACCTACACCCGACTGTGATCCAAGACCTGTTTCTCCCCATCGCCATTAGTTCCACCTAGTGACGCCTTTGACTGTGGGACTATTGACTCGAGATACAGTACTCCATAGATGAAGCCATTAAATAACATTTGTGTTATCACGTTGCAACTAAAAAATTAGAATATGTGTGTCATTCACTGATTGTCAGAATACATTTTTGATATTTTTATGTTGTTGCTTTTTAGCACAGCGTCCGACTACCCGTTTGGGCTATACGCTTATGTAATAATTACGGTATTGATTTTAGGGATTAAGAAGGTTATATTGAGAGGAATTATACTAGAAGGAGGAAGCGTGGAAAACAATTTTTGGGGGAAAAAATCCTCAGTACACCCTGACCGAGATTTGAACCTTGATTTCCACATCATCAGCAGTCTAATCCACTTAGAAAGTAGTGCGTTAGACCACGCGGCCACGGAAATGATATAAAATGCCAATCACAAAGCTCCTTTAGATCTGCGTTCACGTTCCATTCTTTACTAGAGAATTCATTAAACGATTTCCAACCATAACATTAAATTATAAACGGCTTAAAATCCAATTTATTTTAATATTTATCAGATTAATTTAATATTCACTACTTCCCAAACATTCCTCAGACTAGCAGGCATATATTGACAACTACATTCAGCTCAATTATTTCTCTAATCGTAGTTTAATTGTTTATTTTCAATATAGAAATGAAAAAGAACCATAAATAATCAATCAAACTTAATATGTAATCACGTAAATCTAATTCAATTCAATGGTTTCAAAATATTCCTACTAAAGAATATATAGGCCTATATGTGAACTAACTAATATTTCTCACTACATTTTAATTAAGACAAATGTTTCTAACTGCTTCTATGGCTGCAAGGACTATCTCGCTACTCTCACAGTAGACTAGATCGCCGATGACGAATATATCGAGTCGGGTGTACTGAGGCTGGTTTTTACAAAATGGTTTTCCACTCTCCTTCCATGCTAATTCGGATACACTTCCTATAAATATAACCTCTCTAATCACTAAATCCATTAACGTGATTAGTACATAAGCGTATAAACCAAACGGGTAGTAAGACGCGGTGCTAAAAAAAAAGGACAAAACAAGTGCAGAAGCTAGTTCAGAAATATTTACCAACCTAAATATACTACCTCAGTCAAACTAATCAATTTATTTTGTTATTGTGACTATTCAACGTAAACTTTCTGAACAGACTCAGATATCAGCGCACGACTTACAAACTAGCACAAAACTAGAATGGACACAACACTGTACTGATAATTCATAAATAATAGCATATATTTTCTAACCTGTCAGGAATCGTACCAGTAAATATACATGCTACTAGCTGAGCTAATATGTCGTATGATATAGGGTCTTAACATTATCTGTCTTATTCATATGTAGTCCTTTAAGCAGATGTCTATACTCTAAAATTGATTTTAAAAGTCACATACAAATTAGATTATCATGGCTTCTATTTTGCCAACGAAAATTATACTGCATGTAGTAATTTTCTATCCATACAAAGTGCTTGGATTTAGCTTTACGCAGTATTACGTAGCTATTATGTTTCAAATATATATATATTTGTTTCTCAAGTAACTTGTTATCATAGAACTCCTGTGGAATGTGGTCTTGTTAATTTAATTCCTTTGTTTTTGCATTCATTGGAATGTGTGTTTGAAATCACGTGGATTGTTCTCTGACCTTCAATTGTTTCATTTATATTCTATGTACCTTTCAAATAAAAGCTTCTAATTGCAAAAGAATTTACTTCCATCAAAAATTCACTTTGTTAAATTGAAGTATGTAATAAAAGAAATCTCACAAACAAATAACTTATTCATAACTCTTATTTATGAATTTTGCTCTTAAAAGTTATTTAATTTAGAGGAACAATGCGAGTTCTATATATAACATTCAATAATGGTTTTAATTACTATGTATTTATTATTGGATATTTAACATACAATTGATATATCACACGACGTACAAACTAGTTTAATAATAGACCAGAAGCACCAGCCATTCCTCCGGTCAGCAATTAATCTATGATAAAAATTCCAGCGAATTGAAATTGAACCCAAGAGCCCCAGCTCGACAGAGGGACTCCCTACCAACTGAGCTGAAGTGTTGGACGAACATTTTATAACTAGTCCTTCTCAAATTACCAAGTTCTATAGGAGAGAAATATAGAAACATGTAATTTAAAATTATAGTCAGATCAGCATAGAAATAAACTTTTATAAATTAATAAAGTGACATAGTTATAGTCTGATTGGTATAGAAATAACTTGTTGACGCGTTATCATCCACATAATTCAGTACCTCTTCTTCGACAATTGGAGTGCGAAAATTCCTCGGGTGACCAGCTCCCCCTCGTAGCTGAAATGTACCTGTTTCACGAAGTCGCTGAGTGACATCGGTGAAGGTCCGGTGATAAGGTTGACGTCGCGCCGGATATCTATCGTGGTACAACCGTGCAGCTGCTCTTGCGTTTCCTCTAGCTTCACCGTACAGCATGACCATGTCTGTCATTTCTGCGTTTGTGTACTTTGCCATTTGACTAGTAATAC
>CABFWB010001925.1:91890-104408 GCA_902151455.1 Timema bartmani | reverse complement strand
CATTGTATATTATTTTATGCGTGTTCTTATGTGGAGTGGTGATGATACAATGTACATTATTCCGTTCAGAAATCTTACGAGTTTATAGAAAGAGAGAGAAAGTCTGTGCGGTGCGCCGTACCATTTATTTTCTTAAATACTAAGAAATAAAGATTTGTTTGGTGACTATTCCACTTTCACATTAGGATTACCTATCACCTTCTTTTCGACAGGATACAGAAGGCTATATATTACATATTAGGCGAGTCGCGAACATTTTCTAAACTCTATAAGGTGGATCCCGTAACAATAAAGTTTGAAACCGCTGTTTTAGAGACGTACAATTTTCAAAATATTTCCAGGTGAGGACCACTCCAAATAACTTCTGGGGGAATTGAAATTTTACAAAAAATTCTAGGGTATAGTATTCCATATAGTTTCTATAGATATATGATTTTCAAAAAATGGTCAGATGAAGACCGATCTAAATGAGGACCACTCTAAATAGCTTTTAAAGGCATTTAATTTTTAAAAAGGCGAGGACCACTTCAAATAGTTTAAAAATACATGACACTGCTAAACATTAACCGGTGTGGGGTCCTGGATTCCCTTTGCTGGAGGGTGGGGAAGAAAAGCACTCAATAATATTTTTTTGATTGATTCCTCCCCCCTAAAAAACTTGCACAAATAAGGTTCCGTCACAATTGCAATTAGTAAGCTAAGGGGTCAGGGATCGATTCTCATCCTAGCCAAAACTGTATCATCGGTGAAGTTGGAGGAATGGGTGGTGTGTCTATTATAGAATTAAGCTAGATTGTAAGTAATTGGTTCAGAAAGTGATTTTTTCTAGTATTTCAAGACTAGACTACCCACATTTTCAATAGGTTAAACATTTGAAAGATAAAGTTTTTAGAGAAAATCTACACCGATTTTGTGTGGGAGAATAGCAGGAAGTCATTAAAAGAAAGAAAACCCGAAGCTTACGCCTTTGTCTACGTGTCCACCATTGCGAGTAAAGCGTATGTTAATACCTTTAAATATTAATATAAAATATTTTCACGAGTTTCGCATACAGTAGCCCAATAAGGTGGACATTGTTGGACTGATTTTGGAGGTATAGTAAGATTTTAGTTAGAAGAACAGTATATTGTAGGTTTTTTAATTTATTTGAATTATTTTGCGTGCACTTTCTGACTAAACTGATTATATCAGCACACGACTTATAAACTAACTTAGATCTAGAAAAACACAACATCCAGCCCCAGGTCGTTAATTCATCACTGTAAAAGTGTAAACCCACATTTCACCAATGATAAATTTTTCAGCCATGCCAGGAATCGAAACCGGGACCCTTATTTCTATATTATATATTGTAGTTAGTAAAGTTACTAAAACAATTTTAATGTATTCATACACAAAGTTATGTTATCTTTAGCTGTCACTTATGATAGATATTATTATTATTATTTAGCACCACGTCTTACTACCCGTTCGGGTTATACGCTTAAGTACTAATTACGCTAATGGATTAGGAATCGGGAAGGTTGAATTTAGAGGAAGTGAACCCGCATTTGCGTGAAGGGAGAGTGGAAAACCATTTAGGAACCCCCCCCCAGTTCACCCGACCTGGATTCGAACCTAGATCTCCCCGTCCTCAGCAGTAGAGCCAAACACGACTCTAGCGTGTTAGCCAACTACGCCACCGAGGCGGGTATGATAGATATTAAAATTACTTATAAAATAATACAAATTATATAGTAAAATGTTATCAATGTTGGCCGCAAAGAAATGTGTTTGATTGTTTCAAACTGCTCTTCCAAACAAAATAATGGTATAGCTGGTTGTATATACGAACAACGGCACTATTCAAAGGTTCTAAAAGTGTTCAAATGTGCTTCTTTCAAGAAAAGTCCTCCTTGGTGCAGTATATGTGTTTGGCAGTGATTAGTATTCAATCCTTGAGTGGTCATCTATCTTTATCATCCTACATACAGCCCGATCCTGGTGTCCACCCTCATCTAAATGTTGCCTTAAATGATATATTCGGTTTTAAACTACTAAAATCAATTTTTTATTCGAAAGGTACGCAAATAGCTTTCCAAAATTTTTTTAGATAAGTTTCTAAGGTCATGAATTGATTAGGCTAGGCTAAAATTACTATATATATTTTTATAATTATATCATATATTATACATATTATACATCTATATAAGTTACTATGTATCATATATGACAAAGTACAAGAGTAGAATACTATAAAGTATATACAATATAGCATATATACACTATATATAATATAATATAGCATGTAAACATTATATATAATATAGTATAGCATATATACATTATAAATATATAACTATACTTTATATACTATACTATACTATATTATGTATAGTATATTATATATATTCATATCATGTAGTATTCGTGCAGAACTGAACTGTGAATTCTTAATTTTCAATAGTCAAATACTTTGTCATATTTATCAAATAAACTATATTAAAAAACTGTAATACATATATATTATCAAACCTTTAAAATATTTTTCATCAAAACTGTAATATATATGTTACGGGTAGTGTGCAAAATCTGGATAGTGTCAATAATAGCCGGGAGATGTCGACATTATCCAAGTGCCTTGGATAGAGTTGGAAATATAACGTAGTTTATCTCATTTTCAACCTTATCCAGACAATCTCAACATAGACAGCAAGGATTGTATAACCTTGAATACTATTTGAAAAACTAGCCACGTTTCATTACGAATTATATTAGTTTGGAACGTTATTTCAATTTGGAAGTTGAAATTTGATCGTGGCAATGTTCTAACGTTCGAAATACCTCATCTTGATGTTATAGCTTTATATAATACTATTTTGACTATAAGCCAAATTCATCTTCTCAAAACCACTCTAGACCTTTATCAAACTATGCCTAATGTATTAATAGAGGATGTAATTTTTTTATTCATAGGCCTATATCCACGTATATGGTTGTATTTAAGTCTTTATTTATCGTTTTAAAACATTTCTATTCCACTCTCAACTTAGATAAGATGACCTATTACAAGTTACTACAATTTGTTTTGAAATGATCTGTTTAAATGTTTGTGAATGCAAGTCCACTTCACCCTCTTAACATTCCAAAGCTATTTATGGCAGGTATATGTAGTAATGTGTTGGCCACAAAGGCGTGGCTGAGGGAGGCCTAGGGGGAGAAGTTTGGTCTATATAACCATGTTTAGATACATTCTCCCAATATAGAATTTCAATTACTGTAGAAGGACGAGGTTTTTGACCTCACAATAATATGGTCTGAAAAGCATTTGAAATCTCATTGGTCTGTTATAATTATTATTATTACTTTTCAATTTTCGTAGAATGTTTCACTCCTTCACAAACACCCCCGATTATAGTCACACTCCCCAAAAAGGAAGGAATTTTCCGTAAACATTTTAGAATTGGATATAAATAAAAGTGGCCTTTTGTAAAGAAACCGATAATGGTTGCTGAGTGGTGTTTTAGTGACCACAAATTCTTCCACCACTAAATTTATTATTATTATTATTATTATTATTAGGTATGAATGCTTTTATTTTTTTATTTAAGGTCCAGTCAACTATTTCCTTCTCTCATTTTAATCATTATTATTTATGAGAAGTACAGCCATTATATTAACTCTTTTTTTATTCTTATACGTTATTTTTGTATTAACTACAAATTTAATATTATATGAATTAGAGCTTAAAAATACAGAAGATGTAGGTGTTTTTTACCGTCACATAGCAATACAGTTCTTTACTCTTACACTCAGAGGCGTAACTATAGCTCAGATACGGTGAGAATGTAGGAATGGCGGAAGGTTCTTTGTTACAAATACTGGTTGGAAGTATTATTAGAATTGTTTGATAACACTTTTGATTTATAATATAGTATTACTAAGCAAATGAAAATTATTTTAGAATAGGTTGACATTCGTGACTTTCATTAAATGTTTTCAATAAATAACATTTAGCTAGCTCTCACCTACATACACACTTACCATAGATGAGCTATAGGTTTGATGGTTCCAAGATGAAATTAAAAAAGGAGCTCTTTGAAAATGGTAATAAACACAAACTGGAAACAAATTAGGGAAACATGGGAGCAAGGCAAAATGTCAATACGACAGCAAGGAACACCACGGAAACACACGTAGAATTGTTTTGTTTTTTTCAGCCATCTAAATGCTTCCCTAAAGTTTGGCGCTCAGGACTAAAGACCCACCTGCCTCACCCTAGTTACGCCACTGCTTTTACAATAATATTATAACATTTTAGGAGGCGTAAACAAATTAAAGCATCCACGCAAATGATTCTATCACTTTTGTTTTGTGTATAATCTAAAGGCCTTTTTTCTTTAAACCGCGCCTTACTACCCGTTTGGGTTATAACTTACACATTAAAGGCCTAATAATTGAATGGTGAAAAAAAGCTATGTAATTTCTTAGCACTACGTACTAATTACACTAATAGTTTTAGAGATTAGGAATGTATATTTAGAGGAAGTGTACCCGCATTAGCATGGAGAGAGAGTGAGTGAAAAACAGCCCTTAGTACACCCAACTTAGATACAAACCTCGATCTCCCCGTCGTCGGTAGTCTAGTGTACTGCGAGACTAGCGCCTTAGACCACGTGGCCACTGAAGCGTACATTATGTAGCTATAGTATTAAAACTACTAATAAACGATAGGACACATGAATTTATTCGGAAATTCTTGGTAGAATTGAACTATAATGGATTAAATAGCCAAGCTATTACATATATTAGTCACGGTTATAACCGCATCTAAATATCATATTCTTTAAATTGAAAAATGACACTTTGGGCACGAAGTATTTGCGTACTAGGCCAAAGGTCATGGGGTTGATTCTCGTGTCAAGGTGTCATTTTTCACTATAAAGAATAAGAACCGAATTAGCTATAACTATCACGTGACGATAGCCAAGATAATAAAAGACAAATCAAAACTGAACATGGGTTGGCACCCGGCTGGGTGAATTGAAAGTATTTTTTCCCCTAATTGTTTCCCACTCCACTCCCACACATATTTGGGTACATTTTCTATCAATTCTATGTTAATTTCTAATTTATTAGTGCGATAGCAAAAATCTAGGATGGCTAGTGAAATGCGGTGCAAAGAAATAAAGGATCAGGATCAGATAAACAATGAAATTGCCTCACAAACCAAGGAAGCACATTTCATTTTAAAATATTTTTATTTGTCCAGTAGCAGCAGTGTAAAGTCTGAAGTATGTTATTCTTTTTCCTGTGAACGCCACTTTGGGTTTGTTCCTTTTATTAGAGCTCCTTTTGTTCTTGCTTGTGCCTATTCCATATATTATAAAATAAAGTTTGAAATTTTAAAAAATTATTTGAGTTTTTTTGTACACTCCATTTATCCTGAAAGATCTTACCTTGATGGATTACACTATGACCCTATCTTATAAGCTCTACCATAGTGTATTTATGCAAGGTAAACTTTCTACCTACAGAGAAAACGAAGGTTACATTAATCCCTCTATCCTATAACATCTTGTGTTGGAGTGCATTGGACATAAATAGTGATTTTCAAATTTTTCTTTGCCCAAAAAGTAAGATAGATACCTAAAAACCAAATTCCATAGGTATATTTTATTTTGCAGATCTTGCGATTCATATCCTACCTTTCATGTTTAGCGTTAAAACTATTTTCTATTAGGTACTCGCTTCGGTGGGCACGCAGTCTAATTGTCAAATTCATTTAGTCGTGGTTTCGATTTCCACGTCTTATGTTGTCATTTCTAACTAAATGAATTTCATTCAGTCTTTTATTTACCGGTGACGAGGAGGTCAGGAGTTTCGCATCTCGGCTGGATGTAGTGAGGTTTTTTATGAAAAAATTATAAATAGTTTCCCACTCTCCCGGCGTGCAAATGATGCTCCATTTCCTCTAAAATGCTATTTACCTCATCTCTACCACATTATTGCAATTAACAAATATGCATAAAATCCGGACAGGTAGTGAGATGTGGCAAGAAAATGTCATAACAAACTCTTGCTAGGTTCTTCTGACATCTGGCACCAGGTTGCTTTTTACATAAACAGTTTTAATATCCACTGGCAGATAAAGTAACGGTGTGAATTGTAATTGTGATGAGGGTAATATCTTCAGCATCAGTTATAATTTAATATATATTGTCATAATTTTTCCCATAACAGCTACTGTAATAGTTATTTCTAATAATGTTTTTTAAATATCTTAAAATATTTTTACAGCTATAATAAAATGAATTTTTTCTCAGGATGGTAGTATTTGTATACTCATGCACAAAATATAATAGAAACATTGTTCGCCTGAGAAATGAATCTTATACATTATTCACATCTTCACACACTCAAAAGGATTATTTTTTTTAAATCTTGGATCATTTAAATCTGTGTGCGTCATTATTAATTTTAAAGCCGACTATCACTTAACCATAAATTATTTTAAAAATCTATTTATTTTTATATTTATTGGAGTTAATTTAACATATGTTCCTTAACACTCTCTCGGATTGGCAGGTATACCTTGACGTTATTCAGACTCGTAGATCATCGAAAAACGCACGGTATGGAGATCCTCATAACAATATCCCACGATTATATGGATCAAAAGTGCACCTAAACCTTGTATCAAAAGCACACGGGGAAAAAACAATAACTACATAACGTGGCAGCATGGCAAACATTTTTTTAGCACAGTGATGACGGGAATAAGCTATCACGTTGAATGTAATTTTATAAAACATAATTGGCAAATGGTGAATATTTAATATTAGGTTAGGTAATTCCTATGTCAACAGGCGGTGTTGCCATATAGAGCTCAGAAACGGTGCCCTTTTACAATTTATTTTTATTTTATGAGAAAGAATAAGAATAAATCAATACATTTTAATATCATCTCCCACTTCAAATTCTATTGAATGATTTAAATTCCTCCCTCCTATAGGACATGTTTACGTTTAATTATCTATAGTATCTTGAGCTATTAAGATAAAGGATGATTACCGTGCATAGTGTTGGAAGGTTGGGTAGGGGATCTTGGAATCTGATTGATCAACGCTTTGTTTTATTTATTACTTTCACCACATGGATTATTATTAGCTTAATCTAGGTGGTAGGTATGAAAAAGGCTATTTAAAGTAAGTGTACCCACATTGATGTAGAGAGAGGATAGGAAAACTACCCTTGAACACCTTGTCAAAGTTTTAACTTTAACCCACAACTCCTACCCTCCGCAAGAAATCCAATCTATGACGTAACTGACCACTTATACATCGTGATCTTAGGTGAGGGCTTATGTGGAGGTTTGGCTACTTTAACCCCTTCCCTTTGGGTTTTGTGGGTAATAAAATAAACATATTAATCATACAGCAAAATATGCTTTTGTACACGCGTGTACTTTAGAAACTTATCGGATTGAAGAATATGAGTGAACCTACGCTTTTATAGCTTTAATATCTTCAATAATTAACGTAATTAAAAGAATAAGCTAAAAACGCATTACAAATTTTTAATTACTGTAATCAACAGTAAGAAGGAAATAGTGTTTTACCGTGGTTTGTCCAGTTGTTTTTAATTGGTGTTTCGTAAAAAAAAATCCAATTAAGCTGATTTCATTTGGCTCTGTTCATTTGTTTGGTGTGCTGTACAGTTGCTGGGAGCATTAAGGGGACACCTACCGGAACCCTGAGACACGTTGTATACTTCCAGAAATATTAAAAAATAGTTTGTTATTTCAAAATATGGCACACGCCAAAATGAAGGTGTGGGGTATCAACATATCATTAAGTGCTTAAAAATTTTATATTATGAGTTTTAAGTTATTTAAAAAAACTAACAATTGAAATAAGTTTATTTTTAATGACGTGAGCGAAATTTTGCAATTATTAAATAAAAATAAATTATTACAAATGAAAGTGGTTCTTCTTCAAAGAAATAAAGTCGTTTTTAATAGGATCACAACATATCTTTTGAAGCTAGTTGAGGATTTATTTAGTGAATTAGAAGATTCAGAACTGCAATCCTAAAAAATAAAACGCGCTACATGAGGGTATATATCCTCACGTTGCTGTATGTTTTTTATTTTGGATGGGGCCCTTAAGAATAAGACGTGTTTCTAAAACGTATACACAGATTTCAGGTCTAACGGCGAATCACTGTTAGGGCTCTACCACATTTTGGATCATCAGTTACACAAATATTCATTTTAACAACAGCTGAAAATAAATAAGAAAACGTATAAGTCCTACTATAATCGACATGCCCTAAATTTGGGTGTTTGTTTATTTTAACATGTAATGTTGTGATTTGCGAGTGACAGAACGAACCTAGCAACGTGTTTTGATGAGTTAGTAAACAATAGGACGCAATTGCTGACGGCCAGAATGTCTTGTCAGCATTCCTTTAGACAATCGGGCCAAGTTATAGTATAAATAGTATTAGTTTCGAGCTAATAGGGCTGACAATTCACCATCGATTCTAGGGGGGTCACTCTGCCCATTTAGGGGGCTACGTGGGCTAGGATGCAGGATCGTCGAGTATGTGTGCTGGGGGGCTGCTGTCGTGCCCAAGTTATCGGGGTTCATAACCGTGTAGGACTACTTAGAGTGCCAGCCAGGCCATTGATTAAGCATTCCTTGTTTTACTTCGTTCTGTCAATAGCTCTTGAGTAAGTATTTCCAAATACTTGTTATATCTTTTTAGTAACTTTTTAACATCACATTTTAATAGTCGTGCAAAGCAGTACAATAAAACCCTAAAAACCAAAGCCGTACATCAATTGGGAACCCATACAATAAAATATAAATATTATAAAATAAAACTTGGCGTTTGAAGTTGTCAAAACAGCTGTGGACGAATGGGTATAACAGCGTTGATGTAATCTGCAAGTGGGGAACATTAGACTTCCACGATTACTTTCTTATGTTTCAACTCTCTGGGATAAGGTGGAGAGTTCGATGAAACGCGTCCACATTAACGTGTAAAAAGTATGAAAAAACTATTATGATAAAATACATGTGGAAAACCACCCATAGCAGATTCACCCGAGATTAAAATCCGTATCTAAGCACAGTTTAAAATTATCTTTTTAAGATATCTCCAATTTGGATATATCTTAGTAAATATTTGAGATAAAAATAGATGGTACGGAACCCCGCACGGACTTTCTTGATCTAATGTTTAAAAACGGAGATATTTGCTCATAACTTGTAATATATGTGAAACTAAATAGCGTACACTAGCAAACCCAAGCATAAATTGCACTATACTTATGTAAAACATATTTTGATTCTCGGTTTTAAATTCTATATTTTTATTTTTAAATATTTAATGTCCTCATTTGTATGTTTGGACCAATAAAAAAGATTAATATTGGGTCCACAAAGGTCAACACTTCGTATTAAAATTTCTACTTCCGATCGACATTTTATTAGGTGTTGCACATCTTCAGGTCAGCGCATGGATATTAAATTCCTCATTTATAAATTTTGACCAGTAAAATTTTTTAATATGGACTAATAAGTATAAAATGGAGATAGATCATTGCTGTACAAACATTTCTTCTAAGAGGTTTAAGGAAAAATATCAAACTATTTGAGAGACTTATATTTAATTACTCTGGCATTGGAGAATCATTGCGTTTAAATTTAAGTGGTATCTCTTTACAACTAAAGCTCACAAAATTGTATTAATATATTTGCCAATATATCAGAAACTGTTGGTAAAAATGTATTTCGTTAAAAGTTTTTTTATTTTTAATAGTACTACAATTTTGCAATGATAAGTTATTTAATATCTCAAATAGTTGCGGAGATACGGAAAATTCCGCTTCTATAAAGTACCCTAAAAGTAATTTTCATGGGAAAATGAAAATAGCCAGTTTATTTATAATCTTAATCAACGCCTATCAACGCCTAGATACGAATTTTAATCAAAATCGTTAGAGCCGATTTTGAGAAAATCGATTTTTTCTCTTTTCACCCTTTATAAAACTACTCTTAATTTTAAGTTTTAAGAGACACATAGACAGACGGCATTGCAAAGACCATTTTTAAGGGGTTTGGGGGTAATGAGACGTCGACATCCATCAAAATTTCAGGCTAGATTTTTTTACAGTCTAAATACTAAACCTTTAGTGTTAGAAAAGTAATATATATATATATATAATTGCTTATAGCTTGAATGTTATTTGTTTTATAAAAATATGTTTCGAATAAAATATTTGTATTTTAAATAGATCTACATATTTGTAATGATAATTAATTTCATATCTCAAATAGTTTCGGAGATATGATAAAAAATGAGAATTTACGCATCAAACTGGAGCCCTTAAAGTCATATTTCCGAAATATTGAGCGTAGCCATTTTGTTTGTAATATTTAGAAATGTTTAGAAATGAAATTTAATCAAAATCGTTAGAGCCGATTTTGAGAAAATCGACTTTATCTCTTTTTGCCTTTCAGTAAACTACCATTAATTTTAGGGGTAGATATCCAATTACAAAAACCCCACGGGGCAACCATATGAAAATCCTATATACAAAGTTTTAGCCTGATCGATAAAATAGTTTAGGCTCTAGTTGGAGGTACAGACAGACAGACAGACGGACGGAAATTCAAAAATCACTTTTTCAGATTCAGGGAGTCATGAAACGTCAAGATTCATAAAAATCTCGAGTTTTTACGGTCACAATACTTTCTCTACCTGTAAGATAGCGAGAAAGTAAAAACGCTTATAATCCTAAAGGTGTTTATTTACATATACTATAAACAAAACTTTATTTGACATATATTTTAATAAAACCAATAGTTTCCTAATTATAAGCATATATTTATTTTGAGTGTATTTTAAACGACGTTTGGCAGAGGTACTTAAATCACTTGTGGAAATGGAATATGTTAATGACAAAGAAGATTGTTGTAGGAAGGTAGTTTTAGAACGAGTACATTTTCTCTCTCTCTCCAAAATGTAATTATTTATTTAAACACTTGCTTATGGGCACGCGGTCTAAATGTCAAGCCTATTTACTTAGGTCTTACAGTGACGTAGTCCAGTCAGGTGTACTGAGGGTGATTTTACTGAATAGTCTCCCACTTTCCTTTCACACAAATTCTAACACATTTTCTCTTAATACTACCTTCCTCAGCCCTACCACATTATCATGACTAATATAGCCTTAATGGGTAGTGAGATGCGATGAAAGAAATTAATTTATTTTGTCACTATTGATGCTCTTTGTCGACCGAGATAGTTGCAGAGACTTTTCTAAAACAGGATTATGTAAGTAGCTTTGGTAACTTTTGTATCATATCTTCCAACTGCGATTCCACTATATTTCAGCGATATTCATCAACTGTAGACACCCGCCTGCATCGGTGGGCATGTCGTAAGCGAATTGGAAAAATCTGGCTTTTTGCAAGGGGCGCCGTCATTTTACAATGAGCCAGGCTAGTTAGAAAATAATAATATTATATTTTCTTCTAGGCTGGATATCAGTTACACATGAATTAATCTGGTTATTAGCACAAAAGCGATTATGAATACACAAAGAAAGACAGACACGAACGTACTGTTATATTAATTTTATATGTACCAAAAATACGTACAAAAGTAGTTGGGCGTGTAGTGGGCCTAATATTATAAAAAAATTAATTCTAGAAGGCCTACTATAGATATTTTTTTAATACTTTTTGTATTTGTCGTGACCAACATTGTTTATTATTATTATTATTTGGCACCGCGTCTTACTACCCATTCGGGCTATACGCTTAAATACTAATTACGCTAATGGACTANTAGATATTTTTTTAATACTTTTTGTATTTGTCGTGACCAACATTGTTTATTATTATTATTATTATTTGGCACCGCGTCTTACTACCCATTCGGGCTATACGCTTAAATACTAATTATGCTAATGGACTAGGAATTGGGAAGGTTAATATAGAGGAAGTGAACCCGCATTTGCGTGGAGGGAGAGTGGAAAACCATTTAGGAAAAACCACCCTCAGTTCACTCGACCGAGATTCGAACCTCGATCTCCCCGTCCTCGGCAGTCGGGCTTAACACGACTAGCGCGTTAGCCAACTACGCCACCGAGGCGGGTACCAATATTGTTAAAACACTGATTAGACACAAGGTCCAATCTTCTGATACTTCAGGTTGTAGCTTTCGAGTGATTTTAATCATACAGTAATAAACATTTCAAGCTCTAAGAACTTAACTTCACATCAGTAGACACATGGACTAGATCTCAGGCTCCAGGATGGAGAGGTTGGGGTTCGAATCATAGTCTGGTGTCCTGAAAGTGGCTTTCACTAAATATTTTACTACTCTCCCTCAAAAAAAAAGAGTGCAGCTACATTTCCCCTAAATTTAACCATTCTCAACCATATATTATTATCGTGGCTAAAAGTACATTGCTCGGATAGGTAGTTGGATACAAAAGGGGGGGGGGGGGGTATCTAAAA
>CABFWB010001925.1:66034-77399 GCA_902151455.1 Timema bartmani | reverse complement strand
ATTATACACATATTAGTTGTTTTTAAACGTGACCTTTTTATGGATCAAATTTCAAAGTTATTATTTTTGTCGAGTACGCTATAGCAGCCTCTAGATATAATATTCTTTAAATTGAAAAATGACACCTGGACACGGGAATCTAACCCGAGACCTTAGGCCTATCATGCCAATGCTCTAATCACAGAGCTATCCAGGAATCGTCCCATGCTTAGGCTCATTCTTTCACTCATATAAAGAATCTACCTTTCTAAACAAACTGATTAGGGGCCGGGTTTAGAATTCGAGTTTGGGTAGTGATAGGGAAATTTCCTAAATGGTTGCCTTCTCTTTCGTCACGCAAGTATGGGTACGTTTCCTTTGCATTTTAAATGTCTAATCCCTACACCTTTAGTATGGCCTATAAATATGTATATTCCTGACGGGAAATGAGATGAGTCGAAAAAAAAATCTTTATTATATAACAGACACAAAGCCGGCTCAGTATACCCGTTCAAGGCTCGAGCCCGGACCCCTTCACTACTGGAAAACCTGGCAAAACGAGACTGATACCTTTGTCGGTATCCCCGCCTGCAAACTTCACGTGCTTAAAATAAATACGCCAGTCAGTTTTTGTTGGGTTGGACGAATAGAGTTAAGACTCAAGTATTGATATCTACTAAATGGATAATAGAACAACCCATTATAAAAATATTACGGTAAATATATTCGCTAGCACCACCCTGTGTCAAACCAAGTCCCTTAAACTTGTAGTCAATTTCAAGTAGGACTGCCCTTTCTTCTTCCCCCTTTTGAACATTGCCTGATCTGCATGGGTGGGTAAGCCGATTAAATGCCAAACCTCATTCTAATTGGTTTAAAGAGAGATCGTGTTTCGAATCCTGCTCTGGTGTATAAGATTCCCCCCTCCCCCCTAAATTGCTTCCCACTCTTCCTCAACGCAAATTCTCCTTCCCCCTAAATTGCTTCCCACTCTTCCTCAACGCAAATTCGAGTACATTCAATTTAAATTCTTCTTTCGGAGGACTTACCTCATTCCTATACATTGGGTGTAGTTAAATAGGCCTACATATAACCCAAACATGTAGTAAGACGTGAAGCAGGAGAACCAATCATGCCAAGCTACGCCACTGAAAGTGTCACCAGCACGTCTACCATCAACAAAGTATTCCTCAAACAGTGCACTATCATAGCTCCTGGGTATGTGTACACATGGACACACACAGGCTGTAAGGCTCAACTGAGTACGTTATAGACTGTAAGGCTCCGAGGTCAAAGTTCACCCCATTTGACGCACGTGTGCGTAGAGGTACAGTCCCAGGTAAAAGTGGATCTCAAACAACGCTTCTGGGTGGATTACGAACGCCATTACAGGACTAAAAACGTGAATCTGGTTTTGTGCCTGAAAAGGTATTCGGGATATAGGTTTCGTCCAGTAATACACCTAACATTTTTACACATCCATGACTGTTTTATTGTGAGCACTGCATCCTACAACGAGCCTTTGATCTATCTGTAAATTTACACTTATGCGGTATGTATAAGAAGGGTAGAATTTAGAGAAAATACACCCACAATTATGTGGGTAGGGTGGAAACCATTGAGGGGAAACTACTCTCAGAAAACCTTGGTGGAATTCAAACCCTGACCCTCCCGTCTCCAGCATCCAATAAATTGGAAGAGTGACCTCTTAGAACTTAGATCATGAGATCACGGATGCAGCTCCTTTCTGTGGTTAAGTGCTTTAAGTATTCAGCTACAGCTATAAGAGGTTTTGACTTGAGACTGGATGGTGCTGACAAAGTTATAACATTTTTCATGGCTATCTTTTTCTCTTTTTTTAATTTGAGGTATTTAAAGTGCACTTTCTGAATAGACTGATTATATCAACACCTGACTTATAATTTAACTTGAGCCTGAAGCAAACACAGCGCCCGACCTCTACTTCATCATTTATCACTGTGAAAGTTGGAAAACATAATCTCACCAAAGATAAAGCATTTAGGCCAATCAAACCCGCGACTCTTATTTCACGCTACCGACTGAGTAAAGGTGTCACAATATGATCATATATAATTTGTAGATATCTATGTTAAATAAAGAGTTTATTTTTAGGTAATGTGTTGATTAATTTTAATTAATGTGTTTAATAAGTGCACCAAGAGTAAAAATATAGTTATCCTTAAGGTGTGGATATAGGGGGAGTGAGAAAAGATAAGTGTTTTTTGCAATTTTTATATCAAAACACTTTTTTGGTCAAAATAAATAAAATATTGCCGCAGTACAAATATAGAGTTTAATTTTCTCCACATGGTGATGTCATCGTTTCTTGAATATCTATCAAAGGGTATCACTAGCCACGTTCTCTGTATCACCACATTAATTAACCATATATTTTATAACAAATATTTGTAATGAGGTAGCAGGTCTTGTGCGGCCAGTTTTTCGGCCCCTCGGTGTACCTGGCTGGGGGTTGAGGTGGCCTGCAGTGCCCGTGTAGTGTGTCCAGCACGGATCAATGTATATACTGCGGCGCCTCTATGCAGTCTACGAGTGGGTAGAAAGGAGGGGGGTGAAGTAGCTATGCGGCAATAAGCACATCTTCACCTTAGTATACTTGGGACTACAAAAATACCTAGGTTTTTTGTGAGCGCCCATATAGCTGGAAGGGCAAACTATTTATTTAGCACCGCGTCTTACTAACCGTTCGGGCTATACGCTTAGGTACTAATTAGGCTAATGGGTTTGGAATTGAGAAGGTTGAATTTAGAGGAGGTTAACCCTCATTTGCGTGGAGGGAGAGTGGAAAAACATTTAGGAATAAACCAACCTCAGCTCACCCGACCGAGATTCGAACCTCGATCTCCCCATCCTTGGCAGTCTAGCTCAACACGAAACTAACGCCATAGAGGCGGGTGACAAGCAAACTAAACTTCAAGATCATCCATTCTAGTTTGCCAGTGACGGAGTGATCGAGGTTCGAGTCTCGGCCAGCTGCACTGAGGCAATTCTCCTAAATATGTATCCACCTTACCTACACGTAAATGCGGGCACATTTCATCTTAAGTCTTCCCCTCATCTGCAGCCCTGTAATGTAATTGCATTCAAATTGCAGGAATTGGTAGTAAGCCTCGATGTAAATAAGTTACTACTCTGATCAAGTAATGTGGAGTGGAAGGTAATTTTGTTAAAGGTGCTACGTGCGAAAGCACTGAGACAAGTTTCAGATGTTTAGAAATACCTTATTCTTAAAGAAGTATTTTGATATCTTATAATATTATTTTCACAAAAATGTAGGTGAAATATATAAGCAAATTTCTGACCAGTTAAAAAGTTAAAATTTGGATTTGAAAGTTAAAAGGATAAAATCAAACGATGCTTTACGTGAAGAAATTTACTTCTGAGATTAAAACAAAAGGATAGAAACCTATCAAATAAAGTCATGTTTTGATAGGGTCCCAACCAGGGCCGCTTTATCCATTAGGCCGACTAGGCATAGTGCCTAGGCCCTATGAACCTTTTAAGGCCTTCAATATTTCAATTGAAAAAAAAATACATACCTAAACAAAAAAATACCCAAAAAGAAAAAAAAAATTAATTTAAAATGTATATTTTAATATTTGAATGAATATAACAATAATTTAAGTCATCGCGTTTCTCAACAGCCTCACTGATACAATCACAGACACAGTAGTTGCTATACGTTTCTAAACATACTCACTGTTACAATCACTGACACAGCAGTTGCTATACGTTTCTCAACACCCTCACTAATACAATCACAGACACAGTAGTTGCTATACGTTTCTCAACAGCCTCACTAATACAATCACAGACACAGTAGTTGCTATACTGCCTCACTGATACAATCACAGACACAGTAGTTGTTATACGTTTCTCAACAGCCTCATTGATACAATCACAGACACAGTAGCTGCTATACGTTTCTCACCAACCTCACTGATACAATCATAGACACTGTAGTGTAATAGGGTTATGTTGTTATGCTTGGTTGCATTGCACGTATCGCGAGCCATTGGCGGACCCAGGACATTGTGTCAACAGAGGTTCAGAGGCGTTCACGGTGCATTACAATTTGAGAGTATTTTCGAGATTAATTAAATGTTTTTTGGTTATGCAAACGATGACATTATTATAAAAATGAGTAAAAATATCGGACACATAGGAAAATTGACTAGGCCCTATGCATGTATTAAAACGGCCTTGGTAACAACAATACATTTTAAGATAATTTTGGATTGTTTAATACGGTTTTATGTAAGATATCACACATATTTGAATTTAAACAATTATATTTAGAAAAATAATTTTTTTTAACTGCTTTGAACTTTCACCTACATTTTAATTAAACAACATTTAAAAATATCAAATCACTTAATAAATAATTCAGGATATCTAAACGTGTTACACTTTTCAGTGCTTTCCCATTTAAAAATCTTAAAAACAGTATTTTGTTGTGCAATGGAGCTTAATAATTGTTCTTGAACAACTCGACACTTAATTTATTTCTACAACATTGGTGCATAATATACTATTAAAATATTTGCGTTGTTGTAGTTTTTAAATTTTATTTTGAACCGAAAGCTATTTTTTTAAATGTTGTTTTTTGTGCACCCTTTCGGGCTATCCTCTTACTAATTAGGTAGATGTAAGGAAGAGTCAATTTAGAGGATATATGCACGCAATTGAGAGAAATTAAAATAAACCTTTTAGGGAAAATGCCCTCATTGCACACAGTAGGGATTCGAATCTCGACCTCCCCATCATCACCAAACCAGACGAGACAAGTTTGACGCCTTAGCCCGTGTAGTCACTGATTCAGGGCTAGTAAAATTTTAAAGTAGCACACTCATGGGGTAACAGACTTACCTCCTCAGTGCTCTCAGCCAGGGAAGGACCTATCTCTTTTACTATTATTGCTATTACTGCCACTACTGTGTTAGTGAGACGATGACCTCTAACCTCCGGGCCGAGGCTAGTATTGATTCCTGCCAGTTCTGTCTAGAATAGACCAGTCTCATCACTTGAATCATCCCGAGTGGCCTGAAATGATGCTCTATCACACTTTCATGTATCCAAACGCAAAATTATGTGTTCTGAAGACGTCACTTTGAGAAAGATGATGTCAATTTTTAAAAGCACTATTATAATTACAGTGATATTATTGCAACTTTGACCACTTTTCCCTTATTTTGTATCTGCGAAAAGTTTCTTCTAATGTCAATTTGACTATAGACCGGAAATGTATTAATGGACCACTAAAACGATGTTTTATCAAGTGAGATTGATTTCCCTAATCTTAGGTCTCTTTATTTCATTAAGTAGCGTATTTTTTTAAATTATATATTTGTATTAGTTTGACACATGGGATGTTAGCGGTTTAACCAAACGGTAGAGGTGGAAAAAGGAATTTGGAAATGCATCTTCATTAGCGTGAAATGTTTATGGGAAAATCTCATTTGATAAAAATATTCTCCAATACACTCGGCCGAGATTGGAACTTTGACCTCTCTATTAACTGCAGAGCAGTCTTAAGCGAATCTGATGTTTTAGACCACATGACCGCCTTCCCCCCCATTGCTACTCCCTAATTTTATATATATACATTTATATTATACTGTTAATCAATCACGAGATACTAGTATCAGTTTGAAAACGGGGGCTTTTTTTAAGTATTAATAAATAAAGTGCCACTCTTGGATTTACGCCAGGTATAATAATGTGTTGCCTTACCATATGGTCCTTTCGTAGGTTGTCGTTCTCAGAACCTCTGGCCCAAGACTAGTGACCTATGACCACACATAATCACACAAAAAAAAACTATTTTTTAAACGTATGATAATACATTACCCAACAGAAATAAACCTTGTGTAATAATGATGCATTGGACAAAATCAATTAATACGTAATATATTACACTAATATCACCTAATTACTATTCACTTATAGTTTAAAAATTCTGCCTAAGATAAGTTATTTTAATACAGTACAAATTTAAAATTTATACACGGAAAAATAGTTGAATATAGAGTTTAAATTATTTATGTGAAATATACAATATTAACAACAGTAAATACTTTTATGTCCTACAGTATTTTATATTCATAAAGGTTCAGATATACAATCAAATTTGTGACCTTATATTTTATATTGATTGAAATAAAAAAAGATTACTTTTAACAAGTTGAATTGTTAAATTTAAATATATAAAGAGTGTTATCGAAGAAAAATAAAAATAATTGATGGTATTTAAAAAGGTCATTGTTTTACAACACACACAAATAATGCATACAAAACAAATGCTCACAGACACATTGGTTGGTCTCATCACAAGAAATCTTCAATTATTCATATAGATATCTTGCTTCTGGCACCTGATGAATACAATATAGATTTTAACAAATATATATAAATGATATAATAATATATATAATATAATTTAAATTTAATAAATTAACAATATTTTTATGAAAATTAAATACAAACATGACATGGATAGATAGTCCTTAGTTGTAACTTAAAAAAAAAATTCTCCTGAAAACTTCGGGAAACTATTTTTTTCCCATCTCGAGTTTCAGGAAGAACCAATTTTCAGATTTATTCCCGGGAAGCCCTACTCTTAAATATCTTCTAGAGCAGTGTTCCCAATTTGTGGTAAGCGTGCCCCAGGGTTACACGATGGATTTCATTGTGCAAGCAGCATACCACTGACTGACCAGCCTCGGTGGCCACATGGTCTAGGGCACTACAGGCAGACTGCCGATTACTGGGAGATCAGAGTTCAATCTCAGTTGGTTGTACTGAGGAGGTTTTTCCCTAAATGTTTTCCCAATCTCTTCACGCAAATGCGGGTACACTTCCTATAAATTAAACTCTACTCTTCGCTAATCCATTAGCGTGATTAATACATTAGTGTATAGCCCGAATAGGTAGTAAGAGGCGGTGCTAAAAAAATATACCACTGAGTTTTATTACTAATAATATTTTTTATACTAAATCTTAAAACAAATTAATGCAGATTTGGATGGAATGCCATTATTTCCCCCTGTTACAACATTGCTTAGATAACCCCTTGGATTTGATTCAAATTTGAAACGACCGTTTTTACCTAAGTTAGCAGGTGTCCTATGTTTTATGAAGAGCTAAGACGGGTACGTAATATGCTGGCCCAAAAAGGTGTACACGACTGACGAAAGATTTGGAAACAGTGTTCTAGAACTATCCAACTTTAAAAAAATAAAAAGAATATCATTGAAACATTTGAGGCCCCCCTCCCTCTAACCCTCTCCTCCCCATCACACACTTCACAATCCTACATACGCGTCTAGTGTCGACATTTAAGAGTAGTTCCTCTATCATTTTCACTACGTGCACCTGTAATTGTCATCATATCACTCGGGTCCTTATGTTGTGTCTGCCCAGCATAGCTCACAACCCTCTCTGATATCTGATACGGGATTAGAACAGGATTAGTCCGGTTTCGGTAAACACACACGTCTTATCAATGAACAAACTGTCCCAACTCTGATGCGCCGTAGTTATAAATTGTATTTAAAGGGGTCAGCTACCTGAGTGATTAAACCACTCACAAACGTCCAGAGATTCCACATTATTTAGGAATGATTTTCTATGTACAAAATATTATTCACGCCAAAATAAAACTGAAAGCTATCAAAATTAATCCTTATCGAGTTAAAAGAAACCTTATCTTTTAGTTTTTCTAGTTTTAAAAATCTTTAAAAAATATCATTAATTAGTGGGAGAAGCTTATTTTTAACTACGTTTCTAGCTAAAGTTCACAATTCTAGGATCAAAGTAGATTGCTAGAAATATAAATATACATAGCCTTCTTCAAACAAATATTATAGTATCTTTAACAGGGTCCTAACAAAAATTTTCAAGATAATTGTGGATTGTTTTAGTGATTTGTAATCTATGTAAGTACCACTCTACTAAGAAATACCGCAATGTGAGAAGATTTACCTCTAGGTAGTCAGTATCCTTTAATTAGTACCATCTAGATGAGCGGTTTTCAATAGGTGCACCGCGTAGAGTCAGAGAGTGTGCCGCGAGAGTTTAAAAAAAGATAAAAAAGAAACGAGACAAAATTTAAAAAATAAAAATAAATCTTGTAGAATCCTTCATGGAAATTATTTGAAAATTAACACTATAAATTTATCTATTAATCTTTTAAAAACGGAGCCGTGGATTGATAAAGGTTTTAAATCACTGCTCTAGATTCACTGATCAGTGAGTTAAGGCTGTCCAACCTTGAAGAAAAGATGGGAAACCATTTTAAGGGGAAAGCCATTCACAGTTCACAAGGTCAGGGAATAAAATTCAGTACCCCCACATCGGTGATCACATGGTTTAAAGAATAAACCTCATCTGGTTTGACTTGTCGATATTAGGGAGATTGAGATTCAAATCTCTGAAGGGTGTAAGTTCTCCTAGTTGTTTTCACCCACTCCCTTCAAAAAAACTCGGGTGCACATGCTAAAAAATTATATTTATACCTTTCTCATACCTATCTTATCAATGTGAATACAATTTCACTTTTCATAGGAATAACCTTATCTGACAGTTAGGAACGTTATTATATCTAACTTCACGTATTCATACGTCAGGTAATTTAATATTCAGCTGTCATTTTTGATAGATATTATCAATACCTGTAAAATAACACAAATAAATAGTAAAATGTTATCAATTTTGACCTGAAACTTATTTGTGTATATTTTTAAAAAGGCCATTCCTATTAAAGTGAGTTACATGGGTAGCCGGATGGCTCGTTGCTTGAGTAGCACCTGGATCACTGAACAAGGGACTGCATGTTACCGTATAACTGGTGGATTGGACTATTGCTTTTATTTCACACCCCATATTACTACCCGTCTAGCCAGTACGCACTCAAACTATGCCATTATGGTATGAACCAGAACGTTAGAATCTAAAAGATATATACCAGCATTTGAATGAAGAGTGTGACAAACCATTTAGTCAACCTGGCTAGGATCTATCCATCACCAACAAACCAGACTTGATGAACACAACATTTAGTCTGCATTACGGTTTGAACCATTATTGAAAACATCGTGTTGGTCGTTATGAGCCAGAGTTGACCCCTTGAAGTCTCTCCACTCAACCTCCAGTTTAACCCTCGTACACCGGCTGGGACGTGCGTGGCGCCCCTTTGGGCCATCTTCCAAGTCCCAGAGCTCCTGGCATCAGGAAGTAAGGCACACACACACACACACACACACACACACACACACACACACACACACACACACTGATCCTCTTACCTTGACTATCGTTTCCGGACACGTCCGTACAGGGTTTTGGACAACCGCCATCGTGTCAACGGCCATGGCTGCTGGTTTGGAGGACGCTGGCTCCAACCCGGCGAATGCATACAAAAGATTACTACTTGTGCATTAGTTAGTGTTTTTTTATATGTTTTCTAAGCTTTTTATTAATGCTTTTGATATTTTACTGGGTCCCCAAAAATAGTGTTCAAAGCCGATTAACAGGATAAATAGGTTCAAGATTAAACTAAAACCAGAAATAGCGTCGGAGTACTGCTTATTATATTTTTCATTTGACCCTAGCAAAATAGGGATACGTTTAATGAATGTTTTCTTCTTAAAACCATAATTTTTAAATTTTGAAATATTATTTAAAATAAAGCAAAACCACTGTTTTTTAAAAGTAGATGCAGATAAAGTTAATGCAGACAACTACACCAGTGTGACGTCTGGTTCATGATGTAATACCTTTAAATGAAAATATATATGTATGTATAATACTCAACCCGAAAGTTGGTTAGCTACCCAACAGTTCCACTGACAGTTATAAAGCCTAGACAGCACTCAAAAAGCGTACTAGGGAAATGCGGAGTAAGGTGGTTTCCCGTTGCTTTCCTCTGAGCCAGAAGGTACTATTGCACACCATTGTTCCAAGCCCAGCGAAATGCATACACCAAAGAACCCTAAAAGCAACACATTTAATTCCATCTATCACAAGGACTGACTGTATATTGAATGTTATTACTAGTATAGTTCATACCTTTGCTGCTTTCTTATTTGTCAGAGCCACAAGTGCAACTGAGACAGTCACTGAAAGTAACAACTTGCTTTAGCCTATATCAGAAGATATAGTGCATTGTAAACACTATATTGGGCCAGAGATGGATCTGGGTCATAATATGTACATTAAAAGGTATTATCTACCTATGTTGGGTACTATCCGGGGGGTCTCGACTAACCATCCACCTTTAAACAAGAAATAATATTAATAATGAGATACAAGTCCACTAATATTAGACATGTATAATTAATTATATATATAAGGTATTTAATTTATACTCTTTGTTGGAATATGAGTTTTTCTTCTTCTAGTGTTTCTGCAACAATGTCCTGTAAGTTTTAAGTAACTGTCTAAATGTTTAGATAAAGATCGAGAAAGTCTGTGAGGCACACTTTACCGTTTATTGGAGTTCTGGGGAACATAAATTATAATGATCCATCTTAATCTGGAGGTCAAACATTTTTACGATTACAATAGGTCTACTTTCTAAAGATGTGAAGGCAAAAACAATTAAAATAGGTTATTTTTCCGTTCCCCTGCGCTATTTTGAAATGCAACACACACGTTCATCCCATCTCACTTTTAGGTATTTATTACACTTCCCTGGGACATCACAAACATTTGTTCCTTTCCATAAAGTTGGAATTCCTGAAGAATATTTGTACTATTTTTGTCACTTTCGTTATTTACCTTAAAGAGATAAGTGGTAATAATTGTGCAGAAAAACAAAAGCTGTCGCTAATCTTCATGAAAACACCCCCTGTCAGATATTGTCAGACGTGAGCTTGAGCAAACCTAGGATTATCATTGTTTTGAATAACCTACTGTCATGAGGCTCATTAAACACCTCAAACATTTCTTACGCACCTCTGAGGTTTGCTTTTATCTTTAGTGCCACGCATTTTATTGGCAGCGCGGTAGGTACGAATCTTACGCCTGGTAGCTCTTAGACTCGTATTGAACGTTGACGGGAAGGTGGAAGTTCGAAACCCCTCTGGGAAATATAGATCCTATGCGAAGTACTTTTGAATGTTTGGAACAGTTCTTGTGTTAAAGGAAGTTAGATATTTATTTTGGCGGCTCTATCACTATATACATTTCTCTTCTATATTTTTCACCACCACTGACCATCTGTTTGGGCTATACATACAAGGTGACCATAAAGTCAAATTCCATAGGACTAAACTACTATAGTCGCATTTACACGGAGGTAGAACAAAGAGCAATTTTGTTGGGGGGGGGGGGGGGGAGAAAAAAC
>CABFWB010001925.1:29108-52651 GCA_902151455.1 Timema bartmani | reverse complement strand
AATATTTATAATAATGAATATAATATTAATGAACTCCTCCTAAACGGCTGAACCAATTTTGATAAAATTTTTTGTTTGTGTTTGAGTGGGTCCATGGACGGTTTTGATTCACAATTGGACCCGGTAGGTGGCGCTACAATCGGGTTCTAGGAATTTTTTTTATTTTTTAGGGAATTTTTTTAGGGGAGACTTTTTATTTAGATTTTTTGCATATCAGAACATGTAACCTCAAAATTTCACCACCCCACCACCACCCCCCAATATTCATTGTCAATTTGTAATTGTGATGATCACATAGTATTTGTTTTATTATAGAAATCAACTATCCCACCCAAACGAAAAGCCAACGTTTGGGCAAGACAACGTCTGTCGGGTCCGCTAGTTGAATAATAAATATTATTTACCCACTTTGGTAGCCACATGGTCTAAGGCGCTACTCTAGCAATAGTATATAGACTGTCGATGATGGGGAAGTTGAGGTTCTAATCTCAGTCGAGTGTACTGAGGTTGGTTTTTCTTAAATGGTTTTCCACTGTCCCTTCACGCAAATGTGGTTACACTTACTCTAAATATCACCTTACTAATCCCTAAAACAATTTTAGTTATTAGTACATAAGCGTATAGCCCAAACGGGTAGTAAGACACGATGCTAAAAAATGACGATTTAAGATGCAATAGATCATAGCTTAGCACCTCTAGTTTTTAAATGTATTTAATAAGCACATTTTTATCAGAACAGCAAATAGGATAGGAGAGAGGGGATGCTCATGATTGAGTTATCTTACAAAATATATTTTAGTCTATCAGAAGTTGGTTAACCTGAGTAGTTTGTTTTGCCAACACATCCAAATACCCGTCCGGGCTATCCACAATTAAATAAGCTAGTAAGTTAAGGATGAGGAATATATAGTTTAGAGGAAATGTATCTGTATTTGCGTGAAAGTAGAGTGAAGAACAATTTTGGAAAAACCACACTCAGTACACTAGAACGGGTTTCGAACTCCGATCTCCTCACCACACGTAAACTAGACTACATTGACCCTGACTGACATTTATTGGGAGATTTGATGGCCTGTCCTGGTTGAAACTATGTAGTTTATATATAAGTCATGTCATTTCTATGTAAGGCCTACTATATTTTTAAATTGTCAGTGACATCTCGAAATTAAATTTAGTATCTTAAATTCATATATTAGTTTTTACATGATAAATTTTAATACAGTGTGATTTTTATATAGATTTTTTAATCTTTAATCTTGTGTAATGCAACTTGATGTGATGAAACATTTCGATCAACTACAGGTCTAAAATATTCTATAAATTTAAGCAATATTAACCAATGCAAAAATATTTTTTTATTTAGCACCGCATCTTACCATCTGTTCGGGTTATACGCTTAAGTACTAATTACGCTAGTGGATTAGGAATTGGGAAGGTTGAATTAAGAGGAAGTGAACCCGCATTTACGTGGAGGAAGAGTGGAAAACCATTTAGGAAAAACAACCCGAGTTCACCCGACCGAGGTTCAAACCTTGATCTCCCCATCCACGGCAGTCTAGCTCAACGCGATTCTAGCGCGCAATATTACACGTGTCAAGTTTAAGGTTCACAAACTTATCTATAATTAAATATTTCAATTACAATTTTAACCTTACCAAATGTTTTTAAATTTAAATAATTTAAGGTTTAGTAAACTTACTTAAAAAAAACTTTGGATAAAATATTAATTATACCACACATTGTATTGGAGGCGCTTCATCCGAGACTCGAACCAACAACTGGTCAACCTCCAGGTTGAATACTAACCCACAATGCCTTCCTGAACACTCCTGAAGGGAGGAATACAGATATAATAACTTACCAACTCCTGTTGGAGTATAATCCCGAATGTTTTCGGTAGTAGAATGCTTAATGAAGATCTTAAAGAATATTAACTTTAGATTTCATTTTTTTCCTTTTCTTTTTTTTTCCTCCAGCAAGAACTGAAAGTAATTTGGATTCTATTAAGTGGTATTGGTTCAAGGTAATAAGCCAGACAGACGGCAAAAGGAACTGGCACGGTCCCTCCTACGGGTATTAAAGGCAGCCGAGGTGGAACCCAATTGGTTGAACTAATAATTAACCGGGCGCTGAGAGCGGTCACTAGATCGAATCTAGAGTAACCTAGTTACCAGTTTTGCCAACTGTACGTTCTGAAAACTACTTGTAGTATAATTTTAACCACGTGGAAATATTACATTTATATAAATTATTGGTTGATTGATCAATGTTGTCGACGCTTAGTATTTTAGGATATAAATTTTAAGCTACAAACTCCCCCACTTTGATTTGAATCCCGGTGTAAGTACAAATTAATTGTTTATTGAAGTGGTGGCTTTTGAACTTAATGTTATTGTGGACTTAAGGGCTTTTTTTTAGCTCTTTTTGTATCAAGCACTTGTTTATATAAAACCCTTGTAACAAAAGTAGTATCCTGCTGGGTCTCACGTCCTTTCTTGGCTATTTGTAGCTTACAATAATTTAAAGAAATAGGCTAAGGGATGGAAATTTTAGAAAAAGGTACTAAAATTCATCTGAAAAGTCATGAGATCAGATCAAGAATTCATCCGGGCTTTGAACCTAATCCCGACCTCCTGTTTAAAGGCTAGGACCACCAGTCAATCTCATTGGCATGGCCTTAACATTGCAAATTTTTTCTCACCGCATACTACTACCCATATGGTCTATCGGTGTTTAATTATTCTAGTAGTATAGATATGAAGTATATAGAATTGAGAGAAATGTACCCACATTAGCGATTCAATCAATTAGGTAAAACTACATCCCTAAGTATACCTAGTCAGGATTCTAACCCCTACCCGTCACTGGTGATCATGACTAGAGGACCTTGCCGTTTATTTCACATCCACAAACAGGATAATAATACTAGGTTATTCTAAATGTGTCTTCAAGGGGCTGGTAAACACATGCCTAACTTTGTATCTTTTAAACGAGCAATAGAGGCCAGTCAATGTTTGTTATCGATTTCAAGAGAGCTATAGAGGCTGGTCAATACTTGTCCTTAATTTCAAGAGAGCTATAGAGGCCGGTCAATACTTGTCCTTAATTTCAAGAGAGCTATAGAGGCCGGTCAATACTTTTCATTCATTTCAAGAAAGCTATAGAGACCGGTCAATACTTGTCATTCATTTCAAGAGAGCTATAGAGGCCAGTCAATACTTGTCCTTAATTTCAAGAGAGCTATAGAGAATAGTTGACTTTTTTAAAAATAATTGTGAGCTATAGAGGATGATAGCCGCAAGTTCTTACTCGTCGGCAATCTCTAAAAATAAACAGGGTTGTTTAAAAAAATTTCATNAAAAAATGGTGGTTACTTACCACCATGAAGGGATTGAGCATACCAAGTTTCATCAAAATCTGAGACCATGGGTGTCATGGTCTGGTTGAACTGACATGGAATGACCCTAAAGATAATAAGATTTACTAAAAATTTCTTTATAATTCAAGGAACATAATAAATTAATTGTTTCGACTTTTATGCCAGAATAGTCTTTTTAAGACATAATTTATAATTTCACAATCAAATTATTAGCTAGGCCTATTATTTGGCAATGCTCGGATCCATACTTGTTTTAGTTTTCCTCAAACTCAACACATACATATTAAAAATATGACGATTGATTATTTTTCATACAAATTGTAAATGTGGCTCTATATCAAAACACCTATAATAGTTAAGATTATAAAATGGAGCACCACGCCGATGCGATATTTGCCCACAACCGTGGCAAGCAGTATAAGTGAACACCAATAATGAAAAAAGCTGTTTGGTAAATGTATGGCCTAGATGTTGTCATTAGTTGTTAATTCCAGTGAGGCAATGTAAATAATTTTTCCTCGCCCCAGCTTCTGATAGGTTTGTGGGCTGGTTAATATCTGTGATGCGCGTAGGACGTTGAAGAACAGAAATAAAATAAAACACTTGTTGAGTTAAAGTAATTCTGACTGGCGTGTGCTTATCTTTGTAGAGTACATAATTCATTCGACGCCTACAAAACCAATTAGATTATACTATTAAATGAATGTCCACCTCTTAGTGTATTGGTTATTGAAATAAACTGAATCAGGCGCATAGCCAAAGTCCTGAATATATTCCTCATTCCGAAATGTGTTAAATTATGCAGTGGAACCTGGATAATTTGAACTTGAAGGGACCAGGCAAAAATTCAAACTATCCAAAAATTCGAATTAATTAAGTTTCTTAAAACGAATGGAAAAGAAACACAGTTAAGTTTGCAACCAAGCTCAAAAACTTTATTTAACGTATTTGGACATGATCTGTTCACAATTTCTTTAAAAAGACTGAGATTTTAATATGTTTTCCTTATTCAAGTTTCTCAGTCATACTGTATGATTTTAATTGATTCATTGACTGGAAAATTGTATCACTTACATTGTTGCGACTTTCAAAAAACGCCTGAGTTCTTGGATATGGTCCATGGCTTCTGCCACACTTGGGATAGGCCTTTCCTGAACTACTGAAGAATTGTCCTCTTCATCACCAGAAGCTCCATCCTCAGCCTGGATGTTATTGTTGAGAGCTTCGGCGACGATGTCCACATCAGTAACTTCACCCCACACTGCCACATCCTCATCCACGCTGACGAAGTCCACATATGAGATAGCAGGATCAGGAGTAACTTCCTCTTTCACTTGGTCCCACGCGTGCTTACACATTCTTGAGGCTTAAAGAGCGTCAAGCGAAATTTTCTGAGTAGACAAATCTCCAGCAAGAATTTTTTCAACCAACAATCGTTTGTAGAAATGTTTTAGATTCTTAATTATTCCTTGGTCCATAGGTTGAATAACCAATGTCATATTTGTTGGGAAAAAATAACCGATGCATTTTCCAAAAGGGAAACTCTGTTATGATCAGTGCAATTGTAAATTAATAAAAGGATTGTCCGATTCTGTTTGCCAAACTGTTTGTCGATTTTAAAAGCCATTTTTCAAAGAGATCACCTATCATTCATGCTTTTATATTTGACTCGTATTCCACTAGCTTGGATTTTACATTTTTGAAGCAACGTGGGTTAGCCGATATTCCAATCCCTAACAACGGCAGCTTTTCAGAACCATCCATAATTGTTCCAACTAAGAGTGTTGTTCGATCTTTACAAAGCTTCCCCCCACTGCACCGTTCAACTTTAAATGCTAGAGTTTTGTCATAAATACACTTTTAAAAAAGTCCCGTCTCATCGACGTTAAAAATGTTCTATGTCCTGGATCATTTCTTTCAAGTCTTCCTTCAAATTATCGGCTGAACGCACATCAACAGCACCACTTTCACCACCTACAGCTTTGAAGGAAATTCCGTTTCGTTGTTAGAATCATTCTAGCCACCCTGCACTCGCTTTAAAGTCTGTTTTTCCTAATTCAGGTTGCAAAATGTTCAGCCTTTGCTCTAAGAAGAGGGCCGCTCACTGGGACTTTCTTGTCTCGCGCTTGTTTGAACCACTCCAATACACAGTTGTCCACATATGGGTTTTCCGCTACTCTTAATCTTTTCCCATCTTGTCCACTCTCATTTTCATTGCTAAAATTTTTTTGTTTGTTTTCAAAAATGTTGAAAGTGTGTTAGGGGGAAATTCCGAAGGCCTTTGGCAATCTCTTATTTCTTTTTAAGTCCCCTTTCCACTTCCTTTATCCCCGCTACTTTGATCACAGCCCAACATTTTTTTCCAACATCGCTTAAGATGTGAGTGAGTACTCTCTTACCCCCCTCCCCCTTACCTATGTCCACTCCCGTAATCCCTTTACCAATAATTTGTTTCTAAATAAATGCTCCACTTCAATTTTCATAGGAAGAGCCTTATATGACATCTAGACTCTCCCTTTTGATGGATATTTTAATAGATATTACCAATACCTATAAAACAACACTAATGAAATAGTAAAATGTTATCAATTTTGGCCACAATTTTTTTTCTCTTTATTTTATAACAGGCCCTTCTTAAGAAAATTGAACTTAGCTTTGCTAAAAGTACGAGCGAGTGGTTTGACAACCTATCCCTCCCTCCCATCTATCGAGACCAAAATTGAACGCTAGATTTGTGCCTACATTTAATATTGTATCTACGAATGGATGGATACGTACGTATAAGCACTTATTAATTGTCTCATATGAATAAAGTAAAACAAAATCCCTAAAAATAGTTTTCTGTTACATTAGGGATGTCTTCATAAATGACATGAAAAACGTAATTGCCTCAGTAACATTTATATTCCTTTAAATGGTATCGTCTATTTGGTGGATTTAGATTGGGCTCTGTGCGGGTTATATCTCAGGTCACACAGTCATAAAATGGACCTGCTTTAATTTTTGGGATTTGAGTGCTCCATCCTTTCTCTATTATGAATTTGAAATGAGTATTCTTCTAGAAATTAATATCCACCTCCTCACCCCCACTCCCTGATACTTCCTCTCCTTAACTTTATAATATATATTACCGTGAAAACTGGAAACGTGACTACTGCCGGTAATCGACCACGATCTCCGGGATTCTCTGTTTCACACTTGTGGATGTCGGAAATTCAATTTCTCTAATAGTCTTTCACCGGTGTATATCCGTAATCGAAAGATCCAAAATGGCGATTACCAGTTAATCGTGAGGGTACGCCTGTATATGTTGTAAATAAAGGAAGAGTGCACTGCGTATCTATCTGCGCCACATAAATCACATGTTCCAGGGACGGGTACTACTGTATTTGTGCTGTGTTTTTTTTCTATTGAGAATGAATTGTGTAGTAACCTTGCCTAACCTAACCTAAATAACTTTAAACTGTGGTGGCCTAACCTGTTTGTCTTTTTGTAAGAGTGTAATGACATTTGTGGTTTTACTATTTTGTAATTATTTGCAACTTATCTATAATGGGGCATTTATTTGGTTCTAGGGCTCAATTATTAATTTCCAGGTAGGTTAACTCCAGTGAAGTAAAATCACTGCTGTTGTGTTTTTTCCAAAATACAAAGGTTTACATTTAACGTCTTCCGGAAATCACCGGTGGATATTAGAAACTAACACTCATTTCCAACATCCACAAGTGCGATAATCGTCCCGTTTCCAGCTTTCACGGTAGAATATACACACAACGCCTACGCTTTTAATCCCAATGTTTACCATGAGTGCTCTTTCCCCTTATTATGTTAGTTCTAGAGTTATTTTTAGAATGTATGCTCTAAGTTTACCTATTATAGTTGGGAAAATCTATGATTAAAAGTGAGCTTTACCAACATGGGATAACCACTATGGCATCCTTCGTTTGTTTTGGTTTGCCGGTGACAGATGTACTGTGAGGGTGAACTATACTAACATGAGTGATCCTATTTTGATTTGCCTTTAACTGCATCACTGGACGTGCAGGCTAAGACACCGACCATGAGTGGTTTGGTTTGCCATTGACGTGTAGATCGAGGTTTGAATCCTGATAGGTAGTAGTGAGAGTGCGTTTTCTTGAATGGTTTTTAAGCCTCCCTATACGCAAATTATGGAACCTTTCCTCAAATACTTTACCTTACTCATCCCTGCCATGCACAGTGAACGGTTTCCTGGGTCTAGCCGTCTCACCGGGATACAATATCCCTCTTGAACCATAAAATGGAATGAGGTTTGATGTTATGGCTTTTACGCTTCACAATGGCAAAATTGGAATCAGTAAATTAATTGTATGGTTTTAAATTAATTATTTTTCATTTTGTTATATTTTTTAATATTAAAAAGCAAGCACCACATCTTACTACCCATTCGGGTGATACATGTATATACTGACTATGATAAGGGTTGTAGGGATGAGGATGGTTATATTTATAGTAGCCGCATTTGTGTGAGAAAAGAGTGGGAAACCATTTTGTAGAAACCACCATGTGGCCACCAAAACGCTTATGATAAAATTGTTCCGTTTTTTCTCGATACTACTGTTTTATAAAGTTCAATACATAAAATGGCACCACGATGGCACGCCTGGTTTCGAGCTGTATTACCTACCCAAGTAAGGTGTTATCAGTGAAATGAGACGGGAGACTCACACAGGTCGTTACAGCCTCCCCTCTTTATGAAGCGGACCTGACTCGACTGGACTACATTATCCCTGGTTTTAATCTGGGGTATTGGGCGCGCACCCAAATAGCTGGAGAGTGCTGGTCACTTGTTTGACGCCTATTAACAAGGCCGCTGCCACGGCTATTAGGACTTTGCCACCTAATTAGAGCACACCCATTAGGGATCCTATCTAGATAAATGTGAGCTGAGTCTGCTTCCATTTTTTTAATACAAAATTTTCTTAGTAATAAATAGCAAAATCTAGATTTTTATCATCATAATAAATAAATAACTTCTAAAAATTAACATACAATATAATATTCTGTCTTTATTTCTTATCTCACTATCATTCAATCTCTCTATATATAGGGTCGTAACAAAGAGGAAAGTGTCTAACATCCCCCTCCCACACCATCTTAAAATAATGATTAGTAATATACATTTATATTCCTCGTAAATGTCTAGCCACATAGGATTGGATTTTTGTGAAATTCCCAGCATCTTCAACTAAATTATATTTTAGAACACTTTATATTGCTTCAAAAGAGATTCAATGTGAAAAAAATTGACATCTCCTGTAGGGGACTTCCCCACGATCCACCACAAACCCAAACAACCCCCCTCCACCTCCTCTTATAGTAAATGTATGAGTATGGCCTGGTTTCTTAACTATCTATTGTGTTTTCTCGATATCTATTTAGCTCTCTAACTATATTTATAGCTCTTTATATACCTAGATACTTATCTTATATAAATATATATGTATGTGTTTGTGTGATATTTACGAATAAGATAGCTTCCAAAGCAAAACATTTGAATTTATTCCATTTGCCATAATTTATTTAAAGCTCTCGTTATATTTAAAGTTTAAGAGTTATTATTTTTCAAACAAGATATTTTAACTTCAATTTGTTTAACATACACCACGATTCCAAGATATTAAAATAAGTTATCTAAAATCTAAAATTAGCTTTTGATTATGTATTTAAAGCTATTCACACGTTTTCAAGTTTGTTTTTTTAACACACACTTCAAATTACATCGGCCATTATCTTGAAGTACTTATCAACATTTATTACTATTATTTATTTTATAAAGATAATGTAGCAATGGCCTACTAAAAATTGGAATAAATAAGTTTGTACACTTTGCTTAAAAACCTGTATCATAAAACAAATTATAGCCGTGGACAAAGTCCTTATTCTTGTCTTGTCTAATTTTCCTGTGACTAAGAGAACAGGAGTAGACTCATATGGGTGACATAAGGTGCTTTTTCCTATTAATGGTTTGCCACACTACTTCCACACAACTGTTGGCACCATTCTTCTAAATTACACCTCCATCATCCATTAGTCCGAAAGCGTATATAAAGCACATGAGGAAAACCCCAAGCTGCACCCTACCGAGATTTGAACCTTGATCATCCCATCACCCTCCCATTCTCTTGCCACACTAACGCGAATACATTTCTTCTTAATATACCCTTCTTAAATCATTATTCATTCTTGTATTAAACGTAAATATAGAAGAAAAAAAATTGTGGTCAAGTCTTTCTAGAATCATTTTACTTTCCTTGTCACTTTTAATTAACTTTAAATCCGCATCGGTGGTTGCTTGCTCTAACGCGTTCCTCTTGCAATAATCTAGATTACCGGTGATGGAGAGATTGGGGTTCGATTACCGGTAGAGTGTAATGGATTGTTTTTCCCTGAATTGTTTCCCGCTCTCCCTCTACACTCCCCCATTTGTGTATGTATGAACATAATCCTAAAGGCTAGTAAAAAGCGTTGCATAAAACAAATCTTTAATTAGGAATGCGTTCCAGTGCCAGCCCTTGCTATAATCCACTTAAACTAGCCTATTTGAGAATACAGGAAGAAGTTACAGTAATAGAACGGTGACTATACGAACCCAAATTAGTAGATTTCCAACTAACCGGGTCACCACAACCAAGAAAAAAGTCCCCTTCCACTCGCCGAGTAAACCCATGTGCTCGTTTTTTCTGTTCGTTCCTATTTAGTTTTTATATTTCATCGGGTTTAAAAGTTTTTAGTTATAGAACATTGTGACGGTGTTTTTTTTTAATAGATGATAATAATTTACCCTCCCTCCTCCCCCATAAGCTATCAGAATTTTGAATCACCTTTATTTCGAATCAATTCGGTTAGTTGGCGTTCTACTGTACTTTTAAAAAACTCGCTAACATTTTCTTGGACCAAGCAATTACACCACATTTGAACCTTTGTTCTGTATGTGTGTGTACCACGTCTTATTACTCGTTCTAGCTATTTGAGTGTAATTACTCTAAAGAGGTAGGGACGAGGAAATTAAAGTGTAAAAAGTACCCGCGTTTGCATAGAGGGAATAAAAACGCACACACCATCAGCCCAAATAGCCAGGATTCTGGCACCGACCTCCCCATAACCGGAAATCCACTCTCATCCGATGGTGAAATCTGAGACCATTCAACCACTGATGCGGGGAGAATCTCCTTTGGCACAGGTTGTACGTAAATAATGGGAAAAACTATGTACAGCTAGGTGATAGCACTGTGGACTTCATCTGTTGACGTAAAGAGTTGTTGCCAGGCTCACTTAGATTATTATTTTATTCACAACATAATACTTATTACAGCGTTGAAAGATTTAGATAAGACAGCAGATACGATTTAGTGACCATTAGCTTCGATAAAAAAACATACGGAATATTTTCATGGATTTGGATACCACACGTACTTAAAGTACTAATTTTTTTAAACTGATTGTACCAGCACACATATCTTTAAAGTAATTCCGAGTACACTTTGATAGAAAATAAATGGATGAATATATGACAATTGCGTACCATGTTAATTGCATACACCCAAGAAATAGCGACTATTGCGTACAGTTGTTTATTTTCCCACCCGAGTTGGCCTCTGGCCAATTTCTATGATTCATATAAAGAATGTAAAACGATTTAGGATATTTTTACTTTCTCCCACCATACCATCGGTACAGGGGTCTTATTTGCTCCCAGAACCATTAGCAAACCTTTTTTTTAAAATCCTAAGCTAACCTAAGCTAACCTGAACTAACCTAAACTAACCTCAGCTAATCTAAGCTAACCCAAGCTAACATAAACTAACCTAACCTAAACTAAACTAAGCTAAACTAACCTAACCTCCTTTCAGCCAAGGGTGTACGCAATTATCACTCCGAAGCTGACCCCTATTTGGGTCGCCCACCTTCCCGACCCTTTGGGCGCATTATTGTCGCGGTACACAATTGTCAGGATACCCAAATGGATACTGCTTATTGTGGTGTAGGATGATACACTCTGATATAAAACAATTGAATACCGTCTTGTGGTGTAGGATATAAAACAAATGAATACCGTATTTTGTGGTGGAGGATACACTCTGATATAAAACAAATGAATACCGTATTTTGTGGTGGAGGATACACTCTGATATAAAATAACTGAATACCGTCTTGTGGTGTAGGATACACTCTGATATAAAACAAATGAATACCGTCTTGTTGTGGGGGAAGTTACACTCTGATACAAAACAAATGAATACCGTCTTTTGTGGTGGAGGTCACATTAGATTCTCTTCTTTTATAGTCCCTGACTTTACAATCATAAATTGCAATATCACATTCATATATCGGTGATTAATAATATGGAAATGATTGTAGACGTACTGCATAGAACACACATAAGCATATAAGGTGGATATGCTATATCTCTAAAACTATAACTGATAGGGTAAAAATGATGCCATTTTTTGAATCAGTGGGTCAAATATACCCAAGAATACTTCCAAAGCACCAAATATGTTTTTGTTGGGCTGTATTATATAAAAGTGGATTTAGCAATTTTGTTCAAAATGAATACATAATTAGCGTTTTATATGATAAATCGTTTTATATGATAAATAATACTCTATCCCTAGGCCTACTTGTTTTTAGTAAAAAAAGTGATTGAAGGGTAGTATATTTAAGACTGTTCTTTGAATATTTGAACTATTTCAAAAATTATGTCGGCAATTTTGTTCAAAATGTGTTTTCGGGGAGTGCTTTACGCCATAAATGAGTATGTTTTCATTTTACTAAAATAAAAATAAAGAACGTTTAATACTATTCTACTGTTGGCTGGTTTAAAAAAAATTAAACTTAAAAAAATTCTATAGCAATAATTATGCCTAGAATTAATTTTTGAAGAGTGTTCATATGATTTCCAATTTTTCTTTCAGAGAAAACTATTTAAAAGTATTACTAATTAAAGTTTATCACAAAGTGATACATGATGATTATTCACAGGATTAGTCCTGGTAACTAAATATAATTAAATTAAGTGAAAAATGACAACCTGAACACGGGAATCGAGCTCTAGAGCATTGGCGTTGAATGCCAATGTTCTACAATCCTGGTTCATCTAATAGTCATTGTCACTTTTCACTAGTTATTGGAGAAAAGTTAAAGGTCCCAAAGTCGATTCCAGTGTTTCAAATTGTAATTTTTAACTTTATTGAAACTGAAATTGTATTTAATGTTAGTTTACTTATTACCGATTTTTATTTTTAAACACAATAAACTATATGAGAAAGAATGAACGATTGTTTCGTACTATTTATGTATTTTATTATCTTTGAACATAAAGAGAGCACGTTGACTGAAGGATTACAGCGTCACTCCACTATTGTGTATTTGATTTTTTATCTCACGTCTTACTACCCGTATGGACTATCCGAATATCTCTTATATTGTATTTAAGGATGATAATTGTAGAATTGTAGTAGATGGATCTGCAGTTTAGTGACAAAAGTTATTTAACCACTTAGGAAAAAATACCTCAATACACCGAGCAACAAACCCCCATCCTTTCTCTAGTTGGAAATTCAAATAAAATGAAACTTACGTCTTCTTAATCCTAAAAAACTCCTAATTTCAACTGAATGTGTCTATTGATAGTTAAAGTTTTTAAACACTCTCATCTCCAAAAGTATTTTTGTTTTGATTCACGGCTGGATTATTTAAAGAATGGGAGCGTGTTCTTTTTTTGAATTGTGTTAATCAACTATGCCATTGGTTCTCCTTGCGTAGGTTTGTAAATTCACGATTATGACTTTTTTTTGTATAGAAGACATTTAAAATAACATAAAACAACTTTAGATCATGACTTTAAAAAATAGCTACTGTGAAAATAGCCTGTGAAAAATTACTTCTAATGAACCTTGACCAGATTTGAAGTTTTACCTACATGTCTATGTCCAATGCGAAGCTAACTGCTTAAGCCATGTGGTCACTGACGTGGGTATCCATTTTATGATATAAACCATTTTCATATTTACTGTTTTATGTGCGAATTAAAAATTTTCGTTGAGATATAAAACACACAAAGATGTAATTTCAAATTACCTTAATTCACTTGTAAAGTACAAATAGTTCTTGCAACATTCAAATTTGAAGCGTATCAATTTTAGTTAAAATTAAACCATAATTAAAAAAAAAGTCTTGGTACACTCGGGTAGAATTTGAATCCCGCTGACCTCCAACTCTTCACAAAATCAGGCATTACGAGACGTATGCCTTTTTCCGTTCAGTGCAGATACACTATCAATAACTTGTAAAAAAAATCTTGTTGGAAATAAAACTGAATTCATATCATGACCTTTTTAACATAAGTCATCTTAAGTAATCCTCGAACACGAAGTTTCAGACAGCCAATCTCACTTTTTTTTTTTACACCTATTCATTTAATGTTTCCATATTTACTTTCTACGTTTCTCATTGGTTGGTTTACTTCATAAAAGTCTTGTAAGGAATTAGATTCCAAGTTGAAACGAGACAAAACTATTTCATTTTGTTTTCTATTTTTGGTCGGGTGTTTCTTTCCCGCTGTTTTATTTTGAGCGTGAGAACAGGATAAAAAAAGAAGAAGATAGGTCTCACGACGCGCATGCGCCTTCAAGTAATATAAAATTTATTACTCTACAACTCACCTTACATCTATGTGTGCGGGATTAATATTCTTCATTTAATGAACTCATATCTCTTACATTCTTTTTCCTTTGACTACACCTTGACCATCTTAAATAAGTTGAGAGTGAATGTTAGCACAGTAAATGATTCGTCATTTCTTTTAATATATTGCACGGGATGAAATACATTTAAACTGGAAAGAATCAATAAACAAATAGGAAGGATACATAATTATAATAATATAAAAAAAATATAGACTTTTACAGTTTATTTTAACGTTAAACCTTCATACTTTTTTTTAAAAATTAGACTAATGGCTTCTTATTAGTCACCACATCTCACTACTAGTTCGGTCCACACTCATATGACTAATCACAATAATTTGTTTAGGATGCGTAAGGTTGAATTTAGAAGACGTGTACCTGTATTTGCTTGGAGGAAAATTTGAAAACCATTTAAGATAAATAATCCTATATACACACGACCGATATTCTAGGCCAAATATCCACGTCATGTAATCAGAAAATCCAGTATATTACGAGAGTTACGCCTAAGTAAATTCTATCACTAAAGCAAGTTATTTATTTACTAAAGGCTAGATCCAAAGCGGTGATTCCAAATATTTTTCACACCTCAGCCTCCTTGGTTCATCCACAATTTCCCCTAACGAAGCCTATAAAAATCGGGGTTCCCAAGCCACTGTTGAGGATAACACAATAAAACTCTTAAAAGGAACATTTGATAAGCCATTTATTCTATATAAAATTAAAACTTTAAAATGTAGCTAATAAAATAAAATGTATTAACTTTATCCAGTGATACTATCTTCTCAAAGTCTTATAGCTATTTAGCCAGTCGCTTTGATATGATATTCAGTTACTTCATTGCTCAGTTTATTCTTAAATGTGTATATATTTATACAGATTGTCAAATATTCTAAAGGCGTATTCCCATCGACCAAACTCTTAAAAAAAGTTATATAAACATGGTTGTAGAAACGTTTAATTTTAGAGTATTAAGGGTTTTCCTCAAATATGGATTGGAGATCCATTGAATGGCCTGCTTAGACACAAGATTTTAGCTTCATAGATTTTTTTTTAAATTACTGGGGACATTTCAAGTCCATTGTTTATGCAACTTCGGTGCCTAATGTTTATGTTTTAAAAGAGTGTATCTTAAATGGATGTGAGCAAATACATAACACCCCAGATATACTCAACAAAGTTTGACAAAGCACGGAATGCAGCCTCAGAGGATGCATCGAAGCAGGACAATATTTTGAAAGTTATTGTAACAAAAGTTATGTCTTGTGTTTTGTTTGTCTTTGTTAAACTTTGTCTTGTTTAGTTGCATTACTCCTTTTGTTAGATTGATTGTTAATTGAACAATACAATTCCTCCTACCACAGAAACTAAGCGTTTCTAGACCCATGTTTATATAAACTATTCTTAATGTTTGGTCCATGGGAATACGCCCCTAGAATATTATACACCAATTAAAATACACCTAATATATATTGCTTCTGGGCTACATCACTCGTAGCCCAGTATTGGAAAGATTGATTAGCCATTACTTATGTATCGTTGCCCAGGAGACGCCTGAATGTACTAAACGTAGGCCTACATCCTTTCCGTGGAGGCTCTTTCCATGTCCCGATGAGATGAGGTGATCGTGATAGTGAGTATGAGGGCGTGGAACCAGTGGAAACTCTTAAAACTAACCTAAGCCTAATCGACCAAAGCCTGGTGACCGTTGAGGTAATTCGCCTTTCGGGAAAAATACCCCCAGCCGATGAAGTTTATTAATGCCTGGTTAAATTAACTTAGCAATAGTCTTTGATCACCCCTTTGCACACCTTCCTGCTACCTCCTTGCTTGGCATCGCCCTGCAGCATACTTTGGAAGCCAAAGGATTGAGATGAGGAAGGTAGCTTAGAGGAAGTGGACATGCACTAGTATGGAAAGAGGGTGTGGATAACAGCCATCAGTGGGTCCATCCGAGGTCCAGTCTACTATGATCTTGACGCGTTGGACCACGTGACCACGGGTTGGAGCGAGGGTAGCTACTATGCTATACATTATTGCATTATGTTGGTTATTTATCTAAAATTACTTTATTGAAAGGTCAAATGCCTTAAACGACTCTGCCCCCACTACTTCTACTACTGGAAATAAATTTATGTTTTTTTCAAATGTAGTCATTGACATCAATTTCTTACATCAAATTTTACATACACCATACATAATTTTATGAAACCGCGCTAAAGATAATAATGATTTGAGAAACAAAAAAACATTCATCATACTATAAAATGATTAATGAACACGTGTCATCACACTCATTAAACTTAAAAAACGATGATCTTGATACAAATATCCAACCTAGGGTAGTTACCTTCCCGATCCAAATATTTGAGTGTAAAATGAGCTTTCAGGCAAGAAGGAACCAGTTAACTACTGGTAGCACGGTGTTTCCTGCTTGACTGGATAAAGGGCGCATTTCGCAGGTTACATTTAAGTCACACATTCATAGATTTATCTTCCCCAGCTATGGAAGGCTGAGCGCTTCCTCCCCTAACTAAAATGGCTCAGAAGTTGGTGCTGTACTCAGCAAGACTTCCTTTTTAAGTAATTATAAATGCTTATCGTTTTTCATTAACATAGTTCGAATACTCTGATACAACCATTTGACCATGCGCAGCATACATTCAAATTTTAAAACTTAAAACTTTTCTTGTTTCCTATCCTTATACATACTTTTTTATTTGAATGTTTCAAGCAATAATTTTACAGTCCATTTTCATAAATAAACAAGATAACCTGAAATGTGAACAATTTCCTATAAAAATATATAGACAGAATAAATACTAGTTTAAAAAAAATCAATATTTGCTACGTACAGTAATTTAGCTAATTATTCATCGACGCATACCTTTCGTTTCAATCCGACACCCTAGCTCAGTCGATAACGTGTCTCTCTACTGAGCCAAGGGTCCCGGGTTCGATTTCCGACATGGCAGGTAAAATTTGGGTTCATCCTTTCACAGTGATGAATTAACGGCCGGAGGGCTGGATGTTGTGCCTGTCTTAGTCTTAATTTAGATTATAAGGCATATGAAGCTACGACAGGTCTAGCAAGTCGGTAATGGAAGGGAATCAGTATTGGATGTAAAAAACACTTTTATTTCACTCTTTTGGATTAAATATTTAAAAAAATTATATTAACATTGTAAATTATATCTTTACCCATAGCTATGTCATGCATGGTTAAAACCATTAGGTCCGGGGGTTTAATTTCCTTATTTAGCTCTTAACTATCCAATAAACTGAACAACATTTTTACAGAGTATGTTAATTTTTCTAGCAATAATTTATATTTATGCAGAATGTTAGTATAGCCATAAAACCATAGCCTCGTTTGACTAATTATCATACAAATCATGCAAACCTCTTAGCTAAGAATTTTCAGTTTTAAAGTATTGCTTGCATTTTATTTAAACCCAAATTTTCTTGCTATCCATAAACAATTGTATGAAAAACTATAGAATACATTTATTTTTATTAAACTAGGGTATTATTATCTGAGTCTATCAAAATATTTCACTTAAGTTATACCTTCTTGGAGCAACTCAATAGTGTTTGTATATAAATCTAAAATAACGCAAGTGCACTAAGTAAGGCCTTATGATTTTAACATTTATTTTCTGAATTATAATTTTATTTTACAGCCAGATTTCCTTTAATATAAAACTTCGCATCACACTCCTGTCACGACACTTTGACCAAATTCGTCATAACTAACTCAATACAAACTAAGCGAGACAGGTCTCTTAATGAAAAAACAACAACATTACGACACGAACGGACATAACTTCTCAGAACAACTTGTTGGGTCCACTGAATTACATTACATGAGAAATAATTCTTTGATAAGTGGGAGATGGTCGTAACATGGCATTTATTGTCTTGCACTTGGAGAGGACTGATATAACGTCACCGAAGACCTCACAAGACGCTAGGCTTGGACCGGGACTTTGCCACGAGGCAGAAAGGTGAAAGGTCTTATCACAACTATCTCCGTCCTTCTCTCGCCCGTTCACTTTTACTTCATCCCACTCTTAATCCCCCCCCCTCATCTCCCATGTTGACGTAATTTGCTTGAATTGTTGTAAATTAACTGTTACTCAACAAAAATAAAAAAGTATTGCTGACCAAAAATAATAAAGATTAATTCAAATGAAACCAATTAAAATATTTCCTAAAAACCGAGTCAATATTTTTTTCTCGTAAAAAGCAATGCCCTAGACCTTCTATTCGCCAATTCCGAATCCGACCTCTCACCGACATTCCAAGGTCTATAAAATACTCCAATCGTTTTATCAACTTGTATCAGGGGTCAATTGATAGGGACCGACTGTCGAGTTGAACTGCCATAAAACTAAGTGCTAGTCTTGACATCTGTAAGCGGCTGGATCGGTTAGTTGTCTGTGTGTTGTGTGTAGATTTATTTGACAGGGATTACAAGCACGTTTTCTCTCTCCGGAACCTTTTTGGCGGTCGCGGATCATGAAATCATGTGAAATGATGAGAAGCTGCGGTCCAGTGAGGTCCGACCATCGAGTTGATGCTCCACGTTTGAGTGCGAGAACAGCACCTTCTTGACCTTCATTGTAATGGTGTTACGAGCTTGTGTTAAGATACTTTCCTTTTTATTTTAAAGGACATGCGTCCCAAAAATTGTGAAAGTTATTCGTATGCCTCTGGTTGGGTCGTCTGCACTTTTGTATCATCATATTCTTCTTACGTCTACCCGTATTTTTGCGTGTGTGCAGTATTTGTTTTGACAAGGAGAAACAGTCGACCCAATTCCACGTCGCGAATCCGGAATCAAGTTGGGTTCATATTATTTTCAAGTGGATCCGAGAAGATCAGAAAGGTAGGTAGATAATTCAGAATCTTGTATCTTAAGGAGAGTATTATTGTTTATGGTTATCAAGAAAAACTTAAATTTCTCGTTTGTAAAAAAAATGTCTGATAAAAACGATTGACCTATTTAAATTCTGACCTCATTTTATCTGGATAGTATTTTAAAAAAGTTTATAATGTTTTATGTTATTACTAAACGGATCTAGAAAAATAAATTAATATAGTAATATTGATATCTACTGTCTGAGTTTTTCGTTAGATAGAAGCTATTAAAAGATTTCCATCCCTCAAATTACTTGTACACGATCCTTGTTGGTTTTTTTTAAATTTGTGATTGAGACTGTCAGTACGTAATTTAAAAACCATTCTTCAAGACAGAAGGTATTGCTAAAAAAGTTTTTTTCTGGAGATAAGATAAAGGTTTTTACCATTTTAATCCACAACATTTTTTAATGAACAATAAATAGTATAATTCTTATCACACTAGTTTTAAAAAAACTCGTGCTACAATCTGACCGAGTCTTCGAGGCATCCACATATTTACATTAATAGCAAGAGTATACAACATTTTTGGAAGGAGAGGGGGGCAGTACACTCAGCCAGGATTCTAACCCCGAATTTACAGTCATGGACAAGCCGAAAAGACAAACCTAAAATATTTATATGCGTGCCCATCGGTGTGAGTAAAGCTCATATTAAAATCTATATATCCTCAAAACTATGTATGTATGTAAAGGAACTCAACCCAAAATTTGGTTGGATTCCCAAAAGTTCCTCCGTCAGATGTAAAGCCTAGGCAGCACTAAAGAAGTGTACTAGGTAAATGAGGGGTGAGGTAATTAGCTACTCGTTACTTTCTTCACTGAGCCAGAAGGTACTATCGCACATCAATCTGCCAAGCCCACCGAACTGCATACACCAACTGACCCTAAAATCAACACCCTCACTCCATTCATCACAAATACTGGGTGTATATTGGATGTTATTACTACTAGTATCGTTCATACCACTGCCACTTTCATATTTATCAGATTCATAAGGAGATTCAGACAAATCATTGAAAGTAACAATTTGCTCTAGCTCTTATGCCAGAAGATATAGTGCATTGTAAACACTATATCTGACTAGAGCTGGATCTGGGCTCTCCTTTAAATTAATGTTTTTCAAATGATAAGCAATTTTACATGAAAATATAAAGAATAGCTTTTACCAAAATGTATCAATACAAAACCTTTATGAAAAATATAAACAAAAGCACAAATTTTATCATCATTAAGTAAATGAATCGTTTTTTAACGAACAAAATTACGTCAAAAGTTATTATTAATATATCTAGGCAGCAAACCGTTTTAAAATTAACGGTAATATAGACTTAGTAAATTGTTTTAATTTATTACACAAGTTGGCTAGTCACTATTATAACTTTTAAGTTATGACCGACTTTGACAGCAAAAGTGATTTCATTCTAGGGCTATAAATTTCTAAGCCTTTTTAATGTTCATAGCCTAAATAAACAAGATGATGATACATTTTGATGGATCTTTAAATAATGACCACGATTAATTAGTTAATTTTTCGTGATTTATTTTTTCTTTATACTCTTAGATGTATCATGAGCCAATGGTAAAATTTTAGCAGTTGTTTTTACCCCCTTCATCAACGGCTACAATAGTATTACATTTTTTCTTATATACTTGCTTTAGTGGCCGCATGGTCCAAGGCGTTACTCTCGCAATAGGCTAAACTGCCAATGACAGGGAGACCGTGGTTCAAATCCCAGTCGGATGTACTGAGGGTGTTTTTCCCTAAATGTTTTTCCACTCCCCCTCCACGCAAATGCGGGTACATTTCCTCTATATTTAACCTTACTCCTCACCCATTATCCTTTGAGTGAATGTTGGTACACTTCTTGCTAGTTCACGTGAACGCAATGGTTTATCTTACCGTGACGTAAAAGCAGGGTGCCTGAATTCACTAAACTTGTAGTCCCATGCGCAAACAACAGCTAATCACCCTCATTACGAGCCATGCCAAATAAGACGTCATTTATGTCTGAACTGGACTGATGTTGATGGCGATATCACGATTAGAATTCTCATTTGATATATTGAGGTGTTTCTTCCTTGATGGTTTTCACTCTATTTCCACGAGGATGTGGGTACATTTTCTTTAAATTACACCCTTCCCACCCATATCTCACCAGTTTAAGCATGTGAATAGCCTGAGCCGTTAGTAAGACTTGGGCGATATAAAAAACAACACTTAAATAGACGGTACCAAATATATTGTAAAAACTGTTTTATATTTATATATATATATATATATATTGCTTTCGTTCCTTAGTAAATTTGTTTATGTAAATACGAAAGATTTATATAATAAATATAGTAATAAATATACATTTTTAGGAACGCGCTAATCCGTTTATGAATTAGATCATGGTATGTTTTCAAAAATAAAAATAACTTCTAACTTAATTTTTTGGAAGATAACCCATGTATAAGGATGTAGCATATCTATATCTGTAAATAAGAATTTGATTATATAAAATAATAAATCCCAAATTATAACAAAACTGGGGCCACCTTTAGGCTTTACAGTTTACGGAATCGTGCATACACACAAACAAATATGACATGCAAAAAACTACAATATTGTGAATAGTGGTCATATAAAAGGCACATTTTCGTTAGATCTAAAGTATAGCAATTCTTTCTCTAAAATTCATAAGTGTAAGAAGTTAAAAATGTAATTTACAATTTGTATTCGTACTTGTCAAATTTCCCGTATTTACATAATATCCGACATTCGTAAGTTCTAACGTGTGGTTCCATGTTTCATGCTTGATGTTAAAACAAAGTTCCTGTACATACTTATCACCCACCCTATATCTTATAGGCTGGAGACAAGGTAAGGGGCCAGTCTTGTTGTGTCTAGCTAGAATGCAAGTCCTTCACAGTTCTCTAACTTTTTTACGATTTTCCCCGTCAATGCTCGAATGGTTCTTGCTCAACAAAAAGCACTGCACAATGTGACAAACAATGCATGTAGGCTCTGCCTCACCACACACATATGCAAACACACACACACATATTATTTTCTGCACAATAAATTAATGTTAGCATTCCTCTCTTCCTCGTACATTGCTGTGCCAGCACCGCTGTACCACGCCCAACATCTGTTTCTTCTTTTAATCATATAAAATGCTGTAATGAAACCCAGATTCGTCATTCTAGCTCTGGGTGAATCATTTTCTCTAACATACCAATATTAGCATTGGCTTGGCTTGGTAAGTGGCAAGGATAATGTTTAGATTTAATCTGTAGATTATTCTCATCACTCAGTGGAAGAGTCATAGACCAGGTATCAACGCAAATACACTCCCGTGTGAGTCATGTAGAGCAGAGTATTTTTAGCTTAGTGGGAGAGAACACAATAGGCACACTTTTAATAAGCTTTATGTACTCTTGAAAAACTTGCACATTGAGGTGTGTACTAGTTGGATACAGAGAGTAAATATTTTACTACCACAATCTAGGATCGAACCTGCTTCCCCTAGACATGAAGTCGACCCCTTTATCAACCTTTTTTCACTTGAGAACCCCTTGACAGAAGTTGCCATAAATTTTGCTCTTAATTTTTGGCTAAATGTTTAATTACTACATTAGTAGTATTTCTGATTTACTTGTTGCAACTGAAAATTAATGGGCTAGTAATGGGTTTAAAAAGAATGTGATGGTAAGCTGAATAAAGAGAGCATATAATTTTATATTCAAAAAGCAAAAGTTACAATAAAAATTAACACATCTAATTTATTTATTAATCTACTAATAATAATTATAAAAACTATTTTATGTTTGAAATTGAAATCATTTTCTCAAGGTCAAATATATAAGAAAACCCGCACCTCACCGCTCCTTACCATTTCGTTGAGTTAATTTCATAACTTTTACCTGATCTTTTATCTTACACTGCTGGAATATTTAGCTCTTTCCGCCATTATTCAAGTATTTTCACGTGCCCCACGTTGGGCACCGCTGGACTATGCCGCGGGGCCAAACCTTACTGATAGCTACCTCAACGCCAATATACCTGAACCTGATTCATAAGGCCGGGGCTCAAATATTTTTCCGGGTATAGCAGGGGTATTTTTTTCTTCCAGTGATTTTCTATCATCCTTCCAGGCAAGTATATCTTATTCTTGCATTTCCCCTCCTGCTATGATGTCCCTGGATGAGTTACTGACCGGAAACGTTGTTTATTCATGGCCACTAAGCTTATCCTGGTTTGCTCATCTTTAACCGGATAGCTATGATTGGGTTCGATACCTGGTCTAATGCACTGGGCTTAATGGGGTTTGTAAGAATTTTAATTCTATCAAGGTATACTTTTATTTATCTTTAATTATCCTTAAGTGGTTATTTATCTTAAATTTACTATTTCCAACGGTCATTGCATTGCGTCGAAGGAAACCAAGAATAATAATGCCTGTACAGTTATTTTATCAAGAAATTATTATTATTAAACTGGAGTTTTATCCGTCTTATCATCCT